>JAQFZC010001343.1:0-31365 GCA_034695205.1 Dicyrtoma fusca
CATCAATTTATTGACTTTATATAACCCCTTATTTGCTACTTCTGACAATGACCCGACCATTTTACAATTTTCGGACACTAAAATTACTATTTTTTGGAAGCGTGTGCCAGCTGGGAGCTGTAGAACTGCATATTATTATTATTATTACCGTTTGGAAAAGACAGGTTCGTAAAAACTTTAAGAAGCTAAAATAATTTTAGTAAAACTTTTGAATTTTAGTGCGGAATTGTTTTTTGGTTGGTGGTCCACTGTGTTTGTTCCTACTGGGTTGTTTTAACGGGAAAAAATGCTGCCCATCACCACCCCGTTTGCTTCCATGATGGCGACGAGGCCAGAGTTCAACCTGACTACGGGTCAGTAATTTACAATTTAATATTTGCACCAATAACTTGATTCAACAATATTTTGATCTTTAGTGTCTAGCAGTATTCTAATTGAAGGAAATAAGAAGTATGTAGTAATTTATTAATGGGATTTTGTTAGTTTGTGCATGTTGGATGCGATGCGACTTGCGTCAAAGTTGAGGACAAGGATCGTCACATCGCTCAAATAATGACGACCTACGGAGAGCATAATTTGCATCACCTCTTCCCTGCAGTTTGTGCCTCAAAAATAAGATTGATCAAGAAGATTGTGGAGAAGACTGTGGAGGACTTTGAGGAAGATTTAATTCATTTGACACAATGGCAACTCTTCACTGGAACCAACGAGCAATTCGCTCGAATAAAACCCAAGTCACTGGCTGAACAACGTGTAGAAAAATCAAAATTTTCAAGTCCCATTCCATCCGGTCTGGCGTAGACATTAGTTGTTAATTCTATTTACCTAAGATATACATGGGTATCATGCATGAAATTTGTAGACAATACTATGCAGAATAGGTTGCAGGTTGCAGTTGCAATTTTGTAAATTGTACGGTTAATTTTAAAAAGGATTCTATTTTGAGATGCACATATCGCTGTCATGACTGCCTTGCCTTCGCGTCGCCCTGAACACAGCATACAGTATTCACACGCCTTATTGCATCATTTCTACAGCACTACAGTTTGTCTTGTTCTACTATACGCTCCAATGACCCTAACATACAATATGCCAGAGATATAGATAGGTATCTATGGAAATGACTCACTCTGCAGTCTGCAGCAAAACGATTGTATATCACACCCATTGAAAACAGATATAAAAAATTATTACAAAATTTTGGTAAGTCTATTATTAAATCAGAAAGATACTCTAGTTGGTTAACACCTTAACACCGTTTGAGAGATGTAATAATAGACCTAGTAGAAGCAATATGAGATATAGACTTATCAAATGTAAGAGGGAAAGGTATACAACTTCCACGATTCCCTCACTTATTAGGTTACTCAATAACTAGTTATAGCTTTAGATTGATAAATAAGGTTAAAAAAATGTAATAAATTATAAAGATTGTGATGTACCTATATTAAATTAATTCCATTTTCTTTAATCCAATGCGCTGCGCGCTGATTACATGACGCGTGGGCAGGTGGGCTCCTTCAATTTTCCTAGCTAAATCTTTTTCTGATTCATTCGACAGTCGACTGTTTAAGTTGATTATTGTTCGAACAATAAGTAGGTAGTCCTAGTTCTTAAGAAAATAGATCTATCCCATTGTGTACTTTTTTCGAGTATGATTGAACATTTATATGTGTCATTCTTGCGTATGTCCTAGTACTACAATATTGGAAAACATGAATACAACCATGCATAATAATAATAATCATTAATGATGAGTTCTGACCTCATCATTATCCCATGTTAATTCCCTGTCCCATGAAGATACCCAGGAGCCCATTTGGTACCCATCATATTGATGCATTCTAACCCAATCAAAATGATGCGTTTTTAACTGTTATATAAGTATGTAAATGGATCCACTTTTTTATGATGCGATCCAGATATGGTCATTTGGTAGAGTGTACATATTACAGCCACTAATGCACACTAATTACAGTGCGACTCAGTAAGTATTTATATTATTATAAACTAATAATTGTAAGCATAATAATAATAATGTATTAAAAATAATATATTATAAATTGTAGCAACGTTTTAGTTGCATACCTACATTTTATTTGGCTTCCATATTCCAAGACAACGAGTTTAACGAGAAGCATAGAAAAGGAACTGAGGGAATGGTCTCTTGATTCTTTCGTATCATTCCCCGCCAGCTTTAGTTGAAGGCTCATTTTTCCATGGAACTTTACTACTTCACTGAACTTCACTCGTCTCTCTGCTTTCACTGGTATTAAGTAAAGTACGAGATGCCCGTCAACATTTTCCCATTTCTCCTTTCTCCTACTTTTCGAATTTCTACTTTTTCGAAGGTCAAGGTAATTAATTATATTGAATCAATCGCAGATTAAAACTTGAAATGTATATAGTGTTGGTTTCGTTACTCAGTATTTTGTAGGTAGAATTATTATTTGTATGTGAATGATGAAAGGAGATGATTTGTCATAGTTTATTATTGTCATTTGAATTTGTGGCGATCGGCATCGAATCAATCATGTAACATTTACGAAAGTTTTTAATTTTTAATTTGGTGAGTCATGGCATGGCATAAGTAATTAGTTGTGTAATAATATTCGAACTCTGTTGTATTTTCCAGTTCATGTGACAGTATAACCAGCTACCAGCTGTATCGTCAGTTCTAATCGTGCTTCTTGAAGGGGAAGGGGGGAGAAAAAGAAACGAGAGAAAAGAGAGCTCGAATATTTGTTGACAAAGGTCGAGGAAGGTCGACTGTCCGTTGTCCGTTTTCAACTGTCTGAACTCTGGATAAACTGTAAGTTTGAAGTTCAATGTAATTGTTGATTATGTTGGAAGTGGTTCAAGATCTTATTTTAAATAGGGCAGGTGGGCGTAAATGTGATACCTAGCTAAAGTACTAGAATAATCCCAAGTTGTTGCGTTATTTCTAACTGACATGTTCTGGGGTACGGTAGGTGTGAATACTAGCCGGAAGTGATTGAACCCGGGAAAACTACAAGGCTTTAAACTCAAAATGTCCAAATATCTTGTACTTCAAGTTTATTTTTATAATTTAAAAGCCATTTTTTAGGGTCTTGGGAATTAGGCAAAATTTTTGGCTATCATTTAAAACTTACTTCAGTTAAGTGGTCCTTGCGTTTCTACAATATTCTAGAAATTTGAGTCTTATTTTTTAAGTTATGCAAGTTTTTATAATGACCCACCAGTTCAGGGTAGTGTACTTGAATGTGATAGATCTCGTTTTTTACCTTAATTTATACTATATGCTTTTGCAAAAGTTATGACTAATTTTATTTTAACATCATTCTCGCGTGATTTCTTAACCTTTATAACAGCAGTGTCTGGTTAATGGAGCTTTTTAACTGGACTTTTAGCTCAAAACACAAAAATACCGAGAAAGTAGTTGGAAAGTGTACTGGCAGGTAGAAGAAAGATTCAGCTTTGTCGGGGAAATCATTTATCTTGACAATACAAACCAGTGATAAACATAAAAATCTTACTCGGCAGTATTTCTCATCCGGTCCAAATATATATCGAGTTCCAAACTGTTCTTTCATTTTAAAACACTGGCCATTTACCGTAATTCTAAATTTACTCTTTACTGAGGGGCTTTGAGTGGGTTTAGAGTTTGCAAAATTTCTCATTTAACGTATCAATACAATGTTAATCGTGTTTATGTTGTTTATTAGTGTTATATTTAGTTTCCTCTAAACTTTTACAAGTCAAAAGTGTACCTATCACATTTAAGTACAATATTGATGATTTTTGTATTCACTTAAACGTACTGGTTGAACTCATTTTACGGACTAATGTAGCATTATTTATTGTTTAAAGTGTAGAATTATTTGATGTATTCGGTGGTGCTATTAAGTCACGAAATTATTTATCCTCTTAGGTTTTTAAGAGGTTTAATTCAAAACTTGTTTTTGCACATTTACGCACTCTACGAGTCTACGTTGTATGTGTATTCGCATTATGTGGACGTTCAGGCGTTGTTAATCTTGATTTGGATGTTTTCTCCAGGAGATAAATTTTGCCTGCATATCTGTTCTGATATACAAAAATACAAATAGTGTTGTTTTATTTTTTAAAGACTATTCTCATGACATTAACGATTTTAAAAACCAGTAAATGTTGTTTTTGTTTTTTATAGATAGTTCGTCAAAATGAAATCAAACTTATTAAGAATATTTCTTCGGCCAAATTGCTTGATAACTTCGAGAACATATGCCAGTCGCGCGGTACCAAAGCCAAATCAACTTAATGTATTCGACCGGAAGGCTAAATTGATGCAAAGGGAACGATCCGCTGTAAGAGAGGACTCGGATCTCTATGATTATTTGAAGGAGGAAGTAAGTTTGTTTGCTTATTTAGGGGTTGTGTAACAACCAACGACTTTTTTTTACTCAATTTCCTATGAATTTTAATCTACCAAGTTTTTATTTGGGTAGCTCGTTTGCCTTAACATTGATTATAAATTATTTCTGTGTGATCACCTACTTTATGTTACTATCAAACTGTTCCGTGATTCTAGGTTGGTTTCAGTTTGGCAGATCGAGTAATGGATATAAAGAGAGACCTCAACTTAGTGTTAGACTTAGGCTGTGGGAAAGGACATGTTTTACAGCATCTACATAGTGTGAGTCGTAAATTTTTGATTACGCTACTTGTGTTTCTATTTAATTTGTGCTTTTCATATCTTTTAACATGCAAATGGACTTTTAAAATTGTTTGTGCTGTTTGATTTCAGAATATCCTAGGAACAGTAATCGCCACAGATAGATCAAATAACATTTTATCGATGGCTAAAACACCTGAAGATGTTATTTGCCATAAAGTAATCATGGATGAGGAGAATATAATGTTTGCAAATAATCGATTTGATATGGTTATTTCTGGACTTAAGTAAGTAGCAACACACTACGTTTAGTTGCCATTCTATAATTTATTAATATGTACCTGCTTTAAAAAAACGTATGTAGGTACTCAACAGAAAATATCATTGTTTTATATATTTTGTTTTTTTAATTGTAGTCTACATTGGGTAAATGAGCTCCCAAAAACGCTTTTTCGGATTAATCAAGTCCTTAAGCCAGATGGTGTATTTTTAGGAGCTATGTTTGGCTGCCAGACCTTGTACGAGCTACGCTGTGCATTACAATTGAGCGAGCTTGAAAGAGAGGGGGTACGGATCTTGAATTTATCAGCATAATTTAATAATTAGTTTTAATTACAAAACAGTGTAACATTTTTATTTTTTGTTCTATTAATTGCGTAGCTTTAAGGTAATTTACTTTTATTTAAACACTTTTAAATACTTAGGGTATGGCAGCTCATGTTTCCCCATTCGCGGAAGTGCAAGATATTGGAGGTTTACTTACCATAAATGGTTTTACTATGCTAACAATCGTGAGTTCCGTTATTCCTTACAATAATATATAGCCTCGGATGATGTATAATAATTTTGATTCACGACTATTCGGGCGGTGTAATAATTCTTCTGACACTTGAACAGTTTACAATTTGAACAGGATACACAAGAAATAAAAGTTGGCTACCCTAGTATATTTGAATTAATGGAAGACTTACAGGGCATGGGTGAAAATAATGCAAGTTGGTCACGTAAGCTTCGATTAAATAAAGATACTCTTTTTGCTGCCGCTGCAGTGTACAAAGGTAGGTTTTATATGAAAAACAAAATTTGCTTGCATTGCATTTATTTATACTATAGCTCATGGTGTGTTGGTGTGAGTTAATGTCAAAATCTCATATTCCATCTCCGTTTTTAACAATAATTGATTCCTCACGGTTTTGGTAAAACAAATCGTATGTAATGGTTTCTTGCTAAAATAAAAAGCTTTGGTAATTTATATGAGCACATCTATACGTTTAGTGATTATAGTGATTTATATTCTATGTTTTACAGACATGTATGGAAATCTCGAAGATGGTTCCATTCCAGCTACTTTTCAAATTATCTACATGATTGCTTGGAAACCAGATCCATCTCAGGTGAGTCGCATTCGTTATTACGTCATGATTATTTAAAGTTTGTATTTCAATATAGTTTGTTTTCCTGTATTTAACCTTAACCTTACTGTATGCACCTCTGTAGTATTTTGTTATCTCTAAAATTCGAGTTGTTTTAAAATATGTATTTTATTTCGTAATCTATTTCAGCCAAAGCCGTTGTCGCCGCAGAAGCCAGACTTCTCCTTGAAAAATTTAGCTAACCTCAAGGGATAATTTATTCTATTTGTTGTTACTATGTGTTTGTTTTTAATTATACACATCACATAAGTAGTATGCCAGTATCACGTGATTATAATATTTTATA
Organism: Dicyrtoma fusca; assembly: GCA_034695205.1. Classification (NCBI taxonomy): domain Eukaryota; kingdom Metazoa; phylum Arthropoda; class Collembola; order Symphypleona; family Dicyrtomidae; genus Dicyrtoma; species Dicyrtoma fusca. Next base: position 6,356 of record JAQFZC010001343.1, read on the forward strand.
ATATTATCAAATAGTGTCTTCTAAGAGGTGCGGTGTTGATCTTGTTGGTTGTACGACTTACAACACGGCGAACACGGCAGAATAAATTCTAGTTATTCCGCAGTTGATTGTGATGTTTTTGTTGTAATTGATCATTTCATCCTCTAACAATCAACTGTCATCATCAATCTCTGTCAATTCAATTAGCAGCCTCAATTTAGACTGGCTTAATAGCCAGTCAAAATAACATCAAAATTAGTGCAGGTTAAAAATGTCAAACTTTGGTTTGATTCATTACCTTTAATTTACGCCTAATTGATTACATATTGCTTGAACTGCTGATTCAACTCGTGTGCAATTTACCACAATGAAAGAGAAGCAATACATGTGTAAGTACAGTGCAGTGATCTACGCTTATGCTAGAATCGTGCTCTTCAAATTTTAGGATTATAATATAATACTTAATCCATAAATCCATTATTATTTACATGTATAAGTTGAAATTATTTGTTGCAAGTTAGTAAATAATAGTTTGTTATAATATGTTGCCCAGATAAAAACTCGCTCACCTTGCAGATTAAATCGATTTTAAGCTGCGCTGTCTTTGCGTGATTTAACACTATACGTCGTATTGGTCATGCCCTCCGAATACAAGTTGAAATTAATGTAAAAAAGAGAAATACGAACTTTACAAGCAACAAATTCTTAAAACTACTTTTATTACTTAACTATTTTTTACAAAAATTTAGGTATCCAAACTTTGTAACCTGTTGTACTAAAAAATGCATTATGTAATCTAGCTCAAAAGCCTTTATACGTCGTGTTTGGAAACTTATGTACTTCTCACAAAAAATTACTATTATATAATGAGCAGAGTTAGAGTGCCGTGGAGGTGGTAGACGTTGCAAGGTAATTAAAAAATGAATGCTGAGACCACGGAGTTATAAAAAGTATTACTTATATTATGTATTTCGTAGTTCTATAATAATTCTTAAAAATAAGTTGCATTTTTACAGGGCATGTTGTACTTGTTTTAAGCAAAAAGTAAGGCATTCACACATCATATCAAATAATATTGTTTGCATCCATGTCCGCGATGCATGGATCATTTTTGATTTATAGCAGGGACCCAATCCACATATCTAGAAACTTTAGTGTACACGCCCGGGTAATTCGGGATGCCGCACAAATATCCCCAAGATACTATTCCTGCCATGTACTTATAGCCTAAGTCATTGCACAGCAAAGGGCCACCGGTGTCAAACTGCAATTGAATAATTTAATAATATTTCATTTTGACGCTGATTATGAGTGTAGTTCAGTGTAGTATTCAGACACCAGACATTTTGTGTATAAATTGCTCATAAGTATAATTATTAGAAAATGCTTTATTTAGCCAACTCAATGATGCGATGAACTTATCGGAAAGGCAAATTGGATGAATTACTTACCATGCAAGCATCAATCCCGCCTTCATCTTTTCCGGCACAAACTTGGATGTCCGGATCTAGCAAGCCTGGATAAGTGGTGGCGCATTTCGTGGTATTCACAATAGGGATTTGTGCCTTTTGCAGAACATCCGAATTGAACAGATTGGATGTTTGTCCCCATCCAGCAATCCAACAGGGTCCAGTAGGTTCATGACCATTTGGTGGAAGGCTTACTGGGGAAACAAATTCATTGTACTGGAATGATTCTACTATGAGGAGAGCAATATCATTTCTTGATGTTCCATTATATCTTAAAAGAAAAAACACGAACAGTTAATCACAAGTCGCAAAAGTACACCTATTTTAGTACAATTCATCTTAGAAAATCTAATTTTAATCATGTTCAGTTCATAGAAAAGTATCGACACTGAACTTGAAAATGGAGGCTTTGACTTACTCATAGTAGTCCGCGTGGATATATTTTTGTCTAACTGTAACGATCTGCTGACTGGCCTCTGCCTTGCTAATATTATGGGCTCCAGCAACAACCTTTATTTAAAACAAAAGTACATTAGTTCATACGAAAATCATCACACTTCGACTCTTCTAATACCTCTAATTAAAGACAAACTACGGTACAGAAGTTCGAATTAGGTTCAATCATACAAATTAGGGATTTTAAAAAAGCTGGATGTTCGACGTAAATTTAGTAGGGTTCAAGAAGAGCTCCCTTAAAACAGGTCCCAGGAATCAGGAGGTAAACCAACATAAAAATTCGGGGGCAGGTGGCTAAAACAAAGCGGTACATACTGAATACTGTAAAAGTTGGATTTTTGAGCAATTTGATCGTGTCGATTATTAGGGAACGGGTAAAGGGTAATAATAATGTAATGTGTTTATAATTATAATAATAATATTACCCTTATTTCTTTAAGTGGGGTGTCTATAACACAATGAGCGGCTGTAAGAACATGATTGGAGCCTATTATCGTCCCAACGCAGATCCCATCAAATGCGGATGGAGCCTTTGGAACGCTCTTGCTCTTGTGCTTTACAAATGGTGTGTCTACGAGCTCAATCACCACTAACCAGGGGAATTCTCCTGTTATAGATATACATAGGACATATTTTAATATTAAATTAATTACTTTTTTGTCAATTAATGGAAATGCTAAAAATAATCATCATTACCTTTCTGTGCTTCCACACCACCTATAATCTTAGCGGAAGCTGATGCCGGTTTTGCAACAGCAGCCGAGTTAACTTCATTTTTAACTAAAAATAGTGCAACTGCTGCACCCAGTAATAAAACGTACACAACTGATCTCATTTTTTTATTGTTTTTCAAGAAACTGATTTCTTCTTTAACTCACGTAAGTTTCTTCGGGCTAATTTTTACACATTCAACATTCTTTTCTTCTAAATCGGTCTTTCACAATTAACAAATTATTATTTAATATTTTCAATATTTAGGTTTGAAAGAATGGAAACTGAAAGAAGTATCAATCCTCGAGCGGAAAATAGCTTAAATTCAGACGACGACGAACTGTAAGTAATCGTAATCGTAATTTATTTTAATTCACAAGTGCAGTTTATGCAATCTATTTGAGGTCTATTGAATTTATCACACTTGCCCGGAGTATAAATACTTGACAAGATAAATAGATCTCAAATTATTATCGGTAATAAAAGTAGTTCGCAGGCAGAAGGCATGTGTGGAACATGCATTATTAGAATATTGGTAGGTTTTATTATAAATTATAACTTTGTAATATTGAGTACGTGTCTACAATAAATTATTAAGCTAGCAATCATTATTATACATACTTAGTTACATACAATAATCTTTAGTTTAATATTTTTACTGCGTTATACCTCGGATTAGTTCATCCCCTCAATTAAACAGATAATGTGATAGCTACTCACTCGGTGCTCTCTGTTTTCTCATTTGCAGAGCACAGCACAACAGTTGACAGTCATTAGTAATGATGATGAGTGCTTACTTCAGTCTCTATGTTTCAAATAATAATTATCATAATTTGTAGTAATCGTCTAGAAACTACGGAATTGTATGCATTCGAATTAGATAAAGCTTTTTATCAACTCAATTGTGAACGATTTGTTGTAGCCCAGATGCTATCTCATCCGTTTCGTTGACTGAATTTAGTAGAAGGTGTTCAAGTACCCTTGAAAGGATTGCAGTTTGGGTTTTATTACAATATTACAATCATTATACCTATGAGCACGTTAGCACTTTCGTATATTTAGTATTCAAGTTTTCAAGTCATGTGTTTCGATTCGAATCGAATGTCTAAATCCGATAACAATTTATTATTGTCAATTGGCCATCAACTATTTGTAAGATTGTGAAGCTTAGTTCGTCGGTAAAGGAAGGTTGTATGGACTTTGGTTAGAAACACTGTAAGGATGTAGTATAGTTCATTTTTACGGTAATGTTATTATTATATTTTCACTCCGAGTGGTGGATCACAAGAGAATTTATTAGTTGAATTAGCTCATCTCATAAATATAGCCAACAGAATCAAAACAGCTTAAAACGAAGTGAAGAGCCATACATTCAACATTCATACATTCATAGTACTTCAAGACTGCTATACGTTTATTGTTAGGTAATAATTATGACCGATCGAGCACTTGAGATAAAATTGCATGTCTATAATTTAGGATTATGGTAAGTACAGACTAGATTTATTACTACTGAGCTGATAGTATTGCATCTCTCCTTGTCCCTGACAAATTAATCATCAGTGGTATTAATAAAATCTAAATCTAATAATAACTACTGCAGTCAAGTAAAACACGGATGTATCACGCTTCTGATTGTGGGTTCCTTGATTCAAGGCCCTGCTTTGAATAACCGATGGAATTACATCGTGTAGAAAGGCACAGTCAGGTGGATACGGTTCAGAGTCCGGATCGCCCTTACTGTTGATCTTGAAGGAGATGATGGCTGCGGAAGCCGGTGCCACGGAGCGACGAAGTAGTATCAGCTCTTGACTGGGTGTTTCGAAGATCTTTGGTTGAATTTCGAAGCGACCATCATAATCCGGATGTTGATCTTGAACTTTGTCTATAATGTTTGTAGATGATTTTCGACGAATTTGACTCTCAACTTTTTCAATCTTTTCCAATTGTTCCTTAGAAATAGTTAGGGGCATGCGGTATAAGTAGATTTTTATAGATGGTGAGGTTTTGCAAGGCAATGTGGAACTAATATTATCACCGAATTCAGACTTATTAGTAGTATTACGTTCAGTCTCAGTCATTCCAATTTCGCTTTTGTTTTTGTTAGTAGTCTGCTTTCTGTCTCGTGGAATCAAAGATTTGACAGAATATGGATACGGAAATGGGAAGGCGTTGGCTGAGTAAATCAGGAAGGAACTTTGACGAGGGAGAAGCGCATATGGGTCATAGTTGTAAGGAAGTTGATGGGACAAAGAATTGCTAAATCTCAACTTTTCCAGTGCTGATATTAAAGGGTTAAGCCTCGACAAGGATTTATTCCCAACCTGAAATAGAAATTAAAGTTATTAATGATTCATCATTTAATCTTTTAACACCATGATTAAGATACGATTTACTGTACGGTGCCCTCATCAGAACTTGCATAGTAACAATTAAATGAAAGCTGTCGGTCAGTTCTGAGAATTCTGTTGATTTCCGGTTCCGGGGTAAATTACATTGAACAGATTTAGTTGTATTAAAATATCGCTAGTTTTTAGGTTTTTTCTTTTGGGTTTTGTCTCTATCATTGTTACCAGCTTTTATTGGATTGCTGTATTCTATAGTTTATTCTATAATTTTAAAACAGCTAAACTGTTCTGGTGAAATCCGATAATTACTGAATTACCTACTTTATACTAAATAACCCTAGGTTTTGGCGGCTTCTGCTTTTCAATGCCAGAATATCCTTTTACATATTATATCTGTAACTAGTTTGCCCTTCAACTTCAGGGTGCAAAGAGGTAATCTTTGTTGTAGTATACTTTATAAAGATTATCAACCAATGTTACACGATGACTCATTCGGATTCTATACTACAGCTACAGTCTACAGTCAACTCGTACAAAAATACAATAGTAATTGATAACAATTGATTGACTGGCAGTGTCGATTCTACAATGCAACAGTTAATTTCCCATTTTGTGAATTATGCAAAGTTTAAACAATTATTAAATATTTACTATTTATTATTTACAAGTGTCGAAGTTCATTGCACCTTTGCCTTTGGTAATGAATTCATGAGATTATTTTTTGTGGCTCAAGTCACGTACCTCGACCAGTTACAGAATTTATTGTATATGTGGCCATTGGCCATTCCATTCCATTCTTAGAAACTGCATTTTGCATCGTTAGTGAATAACGCAGATAAACATAAAGCTTGCCAGTTCTATCAGTAAATACTACTGCTATTGTTATTTTTGTTTTGTTACCTTAAAAAGCACGTTAATGGAAATGAGATTATTAGAAGTTTGAGTCCCATCTACAACTAATTTGTCCATGCTAATATTTTTCCGGATGTAGATGTTCCACATTTCCAAAGCATACCTATAGAACAAACAACGAATAAAATACATGGTTTAATTACGATCGAAAATAACTTGATAAGTGCTTACCTAACTAGGTATGCACTGTTTTGGTAATTTTGGCTGCATTTTAGTAATTAAGAGTAGAAATGACTGAACTAACCGTTCAGTATCAATTGAATGGACTGTGCTCCCGGACCCGGATTTGTTATAATTACTTTCTCCCGTGTTGATTTTCTGAGTTACAAAGAAGCTTTTGTGAAATGCGTAGAATCCCGTAAGGTCACCTCCACTGAGTGTGTCGGGTCGAGCACTATTTTTTATCTTTATATTCACTTCATCCCCATAAAATATACAATGTCAATAAAATAAAAAGTAATGTAACCTACGCCTACAACAGATGTACGGACAGTTTGAAGTATACATCTGTTAGAATTTTAGCACGTACTTATTTGGTGATGGTTATAAAATCCCTGAAGAGTGTACTGCGTCTCCCCGTAGTTATTTGCACGGAACCGGAAAGGCTTAAAGCCATCAATTTTGTGCGTGAATTCCGTCCGAATTTCCGGAGGAAAGACGGTTTGGGCGCAAACTTTTTCTCCACGTACCCATGAATTTCCTGTAATTGGTAATTACCACCGTATACGTCAATAATACATTATGATGCTACAAAGCTGTATGAATGAAGTAGTAGTGTGTAAATGATACAGGATTGGAATTATCAATCACGAACATATATAGGATGATCGTACTAATATGTATCGATTAATTTAATTGCAAGAAATTAAAAAAAAAACAGTAAAACACAGATTAGGTACATTCTATACATGTGTTGCATCATTACACTATAGATCTCAATATCTGGCACAAAAAGATATTGACATACGTTCTATATGGAGCATGTAAACGAAAACAATTAATATCGCCCAGCCTCGGCAGCAGTAATAAAGCATTTTACATTAACTCTTCTCAGATGTCAATGGAAGGCAGCGACCGACGAGTCGGTTAAATAGGGACTGAAGTCCTAAGGTCTCCAGTAAAAATGGGTACAGTAGTCCACATGAGTATGAATCACACAACAAAATAATTAGACTTTGATAATGATTAATGATAATTAAATTATAATCAGCTCATCCTTGTCTATCATTAGTAATTTAGTTGTGAGACTGTGCAAGTGCAATGTGTGACTGCCTAAAAGGTTGGTGGTTGAACTGAAATTTCCTTAAATAAATAAATCCCAAAAAAGTTAAACCACTCTTAAAATACAAAATAAAATGCTAACTTTAACTTTATTGTTACGTTTACGTCTTGTATTAGTTGTCTTACTGTTGGTTAACCATTAATTTATTATTTATTAATAATAATTATTTATTGTATAAGTTAGGTTAGTACTATAACTATACTAACACTAACAGTTGACAGTATAGTATACCTACACTCTGGTCTGGTTTCGGTTTGTAGCTTTTGGTACTTTGCTTTGGTTTTTGGTTTATTTATTTGGAGCGTGTGTGTACTCTGTAGCGTAGAATGGTTCATGGGACAAGTGTAGGTATCCCTCACTCCTATGAATGACAGATGACAGTCGACGATCGACGATTCAGGTATAAATTCGGTTCGGTTTCGGTTGGTCGGAGACGGATGGCAGTAAAACTAGTAAAATTAATTTAAGCTTAAAGCATAAAGCAAAATACTGACAAAAATTTATAACAACAAAACAATTAAATTAATCAAAGGCAATAAGGCATAGAAGCACACACAAAACCGTCTGTTAATCGATCGAAAAAGAGAGCCTCCCAAAAAAGTAAAAATAATAATGTTTGTATTTAATGACAATAATTCTACGAAAAGTGTACTGATTATAGTCTATAATATTATTATTATTATTAAAACAACAACACTACTAATATTTTTTTTATGTCAAAAAGATGATACTGACTAATAATAATAAAATAATTTAAAATTTTATTATAAAAATCTTTACATAATCAATATTTCAAAATGGTTGAGACTATAGTTCGTGTTGCTACGCAAGTAGAATATAAGCAATACACTAAACTAAACGTAGTCAATAGTTAATAGGTACATTTTATTAGTACGACGTACCTACATACCTATACTTAACTTACATGCCTATTTACCTACGTCTTGTGACTCTTTTTGCCATCGTCTCTGCCAATAATTTGGACCATGCCATCCATGGAGTCGCAATACTTGTCCACTGACAGTCTAAAGAAGTGTGTATAATCAAAGCAATACAATGTCATATTGACCAGCTCGGGCAGATAAACTTCCTTAGTTATTCACAGTTGACAGGGGTTAGGCCCATATACATATTTATGCAAGGAGGTGGTTGATTGACATTGACGGGAATGGTTGTTCGGGTAGTTCTACTAAATTATGCAAAATAGTCTGGAATAGCCTGCGAAAGTCTAGGATTTTTACTTTTTTACTATTTTTCATTTTCAGCCGTTTAATCTGCACTGTACGGACCGGACCGTAGATTGTGTTGGTAAAAAATATTGTCAAATATTCCCCCGTTTGACAGTTAGGTAGCTTTTGAGAGAGGAGAGGAAGTAAAAAAAACATACAGAACATTCATTTGTTTCATTCTTGAGTCAAGTCAGCAGTTAGCGAGTGACCTTTTAACAAGACACAAGGACAGAACTGCGGATGAATTAATCACTGTGTGTATCCATTAAATCCATCCAAATCCAAAATCATGTATGTACATATGTAGTGCATGTATCTATAATTTTACGGAGGCAGCTGGAAATTTTGCACAACACTATAAAATAATGACAAAATACAAAATGTATTTTGTATTTTGTAAGTATGTATATATATGTACATCGGTCTCCTGACATGTTAAGGATGTAGTAGGGGAGTTCGTTGTTTAATGATGTATAAACTTTGTACACTTTTTACAAGCAATTACTTACCCGAAACAAAGAAAAAGTCTAACTTTGACGGTGATGCTCGTTCTAATTAAATAGAACAGAAACTATCGTAGTAGGAACATATGTACGTATATATCTAAACGATTAAAAATGTATGGATCCGTTACTTTACACGAACGACTGGTACTATATGCTACCCGGGTTGCCCGGGTGCCGGGTATATGTACATTACATGCTACTAATGTGGGGAGTTTTAGGGTCCCTCTAGTTTTGATCTCGTACCAACTTGTTTTTAAATGTGCAATTATAGTATTTTGCCTGTTTTGAAATGTACTATAATTATCGTGTTTTACACTTTTTGAAATGTGAAATTATCACGTTTTATCTGTTTTCAAATATAGAACTATCATGTTTTAACCTTTTTGAAATGTGTAATTATCACGTTTTATCTGTTTTGAAATATGGAACTATCGTGTTTTGTCCTTTTTGAAATGTGTAAATAAGTTTCACGTTGTTCCTGTTTTGAAATGTGTAATGATAGTGTTTTACCCTTTTTGAAATTTGCAATAAAAGCGTATTGTCCTTTTTGAAACTGATGATCACGGTTTGTCTATTTGAAATGAGTAATTATAACGTTCGGCTATTTTAAATGTGTACCTAATTATCAGATTTTGCCCTTTTTGAAATATACGAATATCACATTTGCCCCGTATTTGAATGTACATATATAAATATAGTCATATGCAGAGCAACGCTTAACTATTATGAGTCCAGTTTTTGCCTTCTTTGACAAGTTTTTTCTAACTTATATCGTATGACGTCATATTTGGAAGCTCCCTAGCAATATCTGTATTCCATTCAGGTATATAACAGAAAAAAGTTTCTTTTTTATTCGGGTAACTTGCTTGCAATAGCGGGTAAATCAGTGCACGAAATGTTACACGCTCCAATTTTCTAATTTTTAATTCATTATGTCACTATTCTCGGCTTTCGTTTTTTTGCTCCCATATACGTCTGTCGACCACTGTCCAGCTAATGTCTCATGATTTCCGTGGACTTATGTATGTATGTACATGTCTACATTTTGTACAAAAGAACATGTCTCACACAAAGTTATATAAAGCTTGGCTCTCCCACCTCCATTTTTTCATTTCATTTCCACTCTTGTTAAGAAGGGCAAGGTAAAGCTGCCATTAGTATTTTGTAGGCCACCTAGAAACAATGTAGAGTACAACTAACGTAAGTAATTAGCCCCGTGATTGCCAAAATCTGGTTCCACCAGGCAATAAAAGAAAAAACTGAAATTAAATCGAGGGAGCTGAACTTTAGCAGCTGATTTAATCTAAAAACCTGTCATAAAATTGAGAAAGACATAAAGTTGCTAATTGTAATAAAATTGTAAGATTATAACAAAGTTTAAAATTAATAGTCACAATGGGTTTCTTACTTAACTCAATGATAATTGCGGTTTGGACCACGCTCACATTTTCTGCAGTGCCTGTCAAAACGGTTGCTAAAGTGGACGATGAATTTCAGTACAAAACGGTTGTAGTGGGTAAGTTAAGTTAAGTAGAAGTTAATTAATTACTTTATTATAATTGATTGATTCATACTTCTATTGTTAATATTTGTGTTCAATGTGCTGTGATTTTAAATTCTTGAGGAGTTGCTATTTCAACCGGTAATATGACTGACCTCCCGCACCTCTCGACGATGGAGGGCAGTTTCCGAAACGCAATCTTCAAAGCCTTAGTCAATGTTGAAGGGCTGAGTGAGCAAAATTCCTCCCTTGTGTCCAATATTACAGTACTGCCCATTAGCCTGGAATCGGATTTCGAAGCAATTCCCGAAATCTCAGTTTTAGTATCAGTCACGGATTGTATTGAAACCTACGCTTTGAATGGGAAATTGACTGCTCGTTATGGGCGCATTGTTCATATTGCAGTGACAAGTAATGTGCTAATCGGCTTTTTTACAACTTTCAATTCATAGCCAGTAGTAGTTGATAGCTGTTAGGTGGTATCTTGTCTGGAACAACTGTTGACTGTTAATTTACCTAATTTATTACTAAAAATGATGAATTTTACTTCCATAATTTTCTTGTGCACAAAATATTAGATGCTGGTTGTCCAAGGTTGGATCCTAAAAGTGCCGTTACAATTCCACTGGCATTATTTCGACATCGTGATGAAGTACTTCAATTGATTGTGGATATGAGAAAGCTCAATGTACTACCTAATTGGAAGAAAGTGTCCGTCATTCATGACCAAACTTCTGGGGAAGATATTGTATCCTCTGTTGTGGAAGCTTTTCAATCCCGTCAAGGCTTAGTTGATGTTGAAACTGCAGTTTACACTGTCAACAGTGCGAGCCGAGTCAAATCCTTGTAAGTCTTTGCTTTTTTATGTAATTTGGAATTTTACTAATGTTATCTGTACAAAGTAGTTTGGATTACCTACTATGAATTTTTTGCATGAATCGATTTTTTTCTAATAATATTTAATTTACTGTCAACTGTTTTGTGTAGTGAACGCCAAATGGAAGACATTTTTCAGAATTATAATCGACGAGAGGAGAATTTTCTGGTGATTACGCCTGTGGCTAATATTGAGTCTACGCTGGGCTTAGTAAGCTTAGAACCTAAATTATTTCTGTTAAATCTGGTACATTTAGTCAATGTTTATATGTATAGGTACCTAGAAAAACATTATTTTTATTGATGGTAATTTTGAAGTTGCTAGTTTCGTTTTTTGTAGGCCAAACGAATGCATCTTTTGAAGCATACGATGCAATGGCTATTTATTGCTCCAGACAGTGCGGACAAGAGTCAAAAGAGATGGAACTATGTGGCGGACAGAATTATTACTGACGGTGTTCATTTAGCCTTTATATCAAATAGAACTGAAGGAGTTGGAACTTACGTAAGAACAAAATGCAATTGAATTTAAGTAAACATTTTAATTTTTCTTATGCAAGTACAAGTACCTACTTCTATACTATATTTCGTCCTTCCAGGAACAAATCTTTTGCAGCATAGAACAGATTCTAGATTTAATGACAGACTCGGTCGAGAATTTGGCTGGTGAAGAACTGAAGCAGTACTTGCAAGTGTCCGATGAGGAATGGGATTTAATTAAACCAACGAGGGACCAACGAGTTGAATTTATCATCGCCAATGTGACAGTGAGCAAAATTACTCGTTTAACGTAGCTAACAGCAATTAATTAGTGCAGTTAATAGTTTTTTTTTACATCTGTATCTTTTTACTATTGAAACTTAGGATAACATGGATGACATAATTCAAGACGTTTGTGTCAATACATACGTGCCATCTTGGAAGCTGGAAGCTGCCGAAAATGGTCGGCTAGGGAAAAGAGTTTTTGAAGCCGGCAGCTGGAAAACGTTTCAGGGGCTTAAATTAGATGATGACTTGTTCCCTCACATTGTGGGGGCATTTCGCGGTCGGACGATTAGAGTGGCATCCATGCATGTAAATACAAAAAATATCTCCTTTCTTAAAAACAAATTTTGCTCCTAAAATTAAACCTATTTTTTATGCGAACGACAGTTTCCTCCATGGCAGATATTCTCCAGAAATGCTACTACAGGAAAAATGGTATACTCTGGATTAGTTTTTGAAATTCTCAACTATATGGGATCCACCTTGAATTTTTCCTATGAAGTAATTCAACCGAAAAATGGGGAGACTTGGGGTATTGAAAAATTTGATGGGACGTGGAATGGAATGATGCGGCAGGTCATTGATGAAGAGGTGAGTCATACATGAACTAAATGCCTAATAATGCTTAAAGCATCGAACCTGATCCTCGAAAAGTGTTTAACCTGTTCGAAACGGTAATGTATTTAGTTTTGAATCTTTTTGAAAATCGCGATTTCTAGTTTTAACCATTTCGAACGTGTTATTTACTAGTTTTGACCATTTAGAAAAAGTGTTATTTACTAGTTTTGACCGTTTTGAAAAAGTGTCATTTACTAGTTTTGACCGTTTTGAAAAAGTGTCATTTACTAGTTTTGACCATTTTGAAAGATTAAAATGGAATTAAACACTTTGGTTCAGCATTCTTTCCATGGTTCCCCAGTTCCGAATAGGTTAATGATCATATTTTAAATTCTAAATTATTTCTTAGGTAATCCTAGGAGCTGCTGCTTTTACGGTTCGTCCCGAAAAATCAAAAGTGGTAAATTTTACAATGGTTCTTGAGAGGGAAGCTTACACTTTCATGGTAAATCGTCCTTCGGAATTATCTCGTGTCTTGCTCTTTGCCGAACCTTTTAGTGAGCAGGTAAGTATTTAGTGAAGTAAAATAATTACATTCTTGTAAACCTACAAAATTAGTTCATTTACTAGCTGTAAATACTTTGTTAAGAGGTTTGTTTGTTTTGTTTTGTTTTTATAGGTATGGCTTTGCATCGGATTCAGTGTGCTTATCGTCGCTCCAATTTTCTACTTGATTCATCGTAACAGTGCATACTACACAATTACCGAAAAGAATACGAAAAGAGGATTATTTCAATTGAAAAACTGCTTTCTTTACGTGTATGGAGCTCTGCTACAGCAAGGTTTGCTGATTGCTTTATTATCAGTTACAAATAAACGCGTTTGATTTAGCTCATCAAAAGTCTATCAAAGATTGATATGCTCATAACTTTTACACACTAAAGGTGGCTCCCAACTACCCGAGGCTGTAAGTGGTCGGATGTTGATAGGATTTTGGTGGCTCTTTGTTCTTGTGACGGTCACCACATACTCGGGGAACTTGGTCGCTTTCCTCACTTTCCCCAGGGTGGAAACGGCTGTCAATTCCATTCGTGATTTGATAAGTTATAAAGGCGTGTCTGGCTGGGGATTTATGGTTGGGAGTGTCATCGAGAATTATTTGCAGGTAAATAAACTGAATCCTCACCTTTGAGACGTAGATCCATACTATGTGCATACCTAAAATTAAGCCTCGTAATTATAATAATTGCATCGATAGGCCGGACGACTGAAAACACCAAAGCCAGTCAAAATTTAGTCGAAGTTAAATTACAGAAAGATACAGTATTATGATGATTATTATAGCTATTATTATTAGTTAAATGTGGTAAAACTATACTCAATCTACTACGCCGTTTCTGCCCTTTGTGTGTAGGTTTCTAATGACACTGATTTCGGGAAGTTGTATCGACATGCCGTTAAGCACCCTTCACTGAATGAGACGGTGCTGGATCGAATTCGCTGGCATAATCACGCCTACATCGATTGGAAAATTGCACTGATGGTCGTAATGAAGGAGCAGTATATGTTGACCGGGAAGTGCGAGTATGTTTTAGGTAATTTATTTTGAATCAATTATTTTAATTTCATCAAACTTGACTTCCTTCTGTCCAATACTGTTCCCAAACCAAAAATAAAACCGCACTGATCGTAGAAGGCCTGTATATTAACCTTTTTGAAACTATGATATGTCTAGTTTTCCATCTTTTTAAAAGTAAATTACTAGTTTTGACATTTATGAATGTGTGAATTTCCAGTTTTGACCTTTTTGAAAGTGTTAGTTACTCGTTTTGACATTTATGAATGTTTGAATTTCCAGTTTTGACCTTTTTGAAAGGGTTAGTTATTAGTTTTACATCTTTTTCAAAATGGTAATTTCTAACTGTCAACCTGTTTGAAAGTTTAAGTAACTAGTTTTGACCTTTTTTAAAATTGTAATTTCTAGTTTTGACGTTGTTGAAAGTGTTATTTTGTAGACTAAACACTCTTGTAAAGTATTACTTCCATGGTTTCCCAGTTCCGAATAGGTTAATTATGAAAACAGCGTAAAAGCCTCAAACAATATTATATAATGAACTTTAGCTAGTATTTAATTTACAGTAAACAAAACTAATAATAATGTAAACGCTTGCAGGAAAAGAAGAAATATTTGAAGAACAAATTGCTTTTATCGTCCCACGCACCAGTCCGTATCTACAGATGTTCAATCAGGAGTGCGATACAAAAACAACACAAAATAAATGAATACATAAAGAATGCCTTTGAAAAAGCCAGAGAACTAAATAGCTTAATTTAATAATATTTCAGGATAAAATGGATGCTTCAAAGTGGACTCATTATAAAGTGGAAGGGGAAATACTGGCCAAAGAAGGATAAGTGCTCCTCCATGATTGCAGCGGCGGCTGCTAATAGAACCGTCAAGATTCGAGATATGCAAGGCTCATTCTATTTACTCATGTTGGGCTTCTTTTTCTCTTTGATAGTATTACTGGCAGAGTATCTCATCTTTCGTCGTCATCAGGGGCGGGTGGCTCAGGTGGCAGACACTATTAAGATCTTCGTGACGAACGGCAAGAGCAAAGAATTCTGGCAACAACAGCAGTTTCCGTTCCTACATTAAAAATATGTATTATCAAAAGTACCTACCTGTGTTAATGTGCTAATTTAATGTACATAGCATAGGTCATAGGTTAAGTGAAAGGTATATTGTTCCTATTTATTATCAAATTATATATAGCTTCATTAATTCCAATATAAGCAACACGTTAACATTCGACAGTGCGCTCTAAATGATACCGACGCCACCATTCAAGGTAAAAGTCAAAAGAGCAAGATCCAGTATTATTAGCAAAAATTACTATAGACGTGGATGCTTGCCTCTGTCTGTCGTTTGCCCAGCGTATGTAATAATAACTTTGCCTATAGGTTAGGTATATAAATTATGTTAAACTATGTACAGACCTACATACCTAATATAAATCGATAATATTATTCTTATTATATATCTATGCAACTAAATACATAAAACCTATCTAAAAATAAATAATAATTGAAGCATCAATACGTAATGTTATACTAATCATTAGTTCCATTGGAACTTGGAACAAATCAATGAATTACGTAGCTTAATGATTTTCCCAGTTGCTCATTTTTGGAGAGTTAAATTACATTTACATTACTAGCATGTGCAGTTTTGCCCATACATACGCAAACCACCATCGAAGGAAGTTCTTAAAACTAAAAGAATAATTCATGAACTAGCAATGAACCACAAAATGGTTAGGTGCTTTTAAAATTGGCTTGACAGTTGGCAGAACGTATTGTTAGTTATTATAAATAATAAAATAATAATACTAAATTCGTTGAAAAGAACCACCTCTCTTAGGGAAGACCTACAGCATAGCAGTAAGTTACTATTCGATCGAAAATAATAACCAAATAATAAATACGATCTATTAAATAAATAATAATATATTAAGTACTTCTCCAAAGACATAATGACATAAAGAACAGGGCAGAATTTTAAAACCTAGCATTCTAAGTTCTGAGCGTCTAGAGGAATTATGTACATATAAAGGATTGTAATAGTAATTATTTCCTCTCCCGTAATACTATCAACGGACTGCTCTCTGAATGGAGTAGAAATTCGTATATTTTGTGGTAGGCATTCGGAAATTGGAATTAAATAAATTAACGCTATATAGTAGCGACATATTTATAGATTATCAGTTTTAGTGTAGCTGTATAAAGCAACGTACATATATATATGCGTAGGTAGGTATGTGTTATTTGGAGTTTGGATTTACTTTTGCTAGTCACAAGCCTTAACCAAGTTTGAGTTATACTGAATACAGTTAAAGCTGTCGAGTAAATGTGAATAAATAGGGACAAATTAACCTAGCCTAAATCGCATTATGTTTCAAACCAAACTTCAATCATCAAACTATCAGATATATAGGTACCCGCTTTTTGACTGTCCAAAAGTTGAGACGTTGATACTAGCGGGTAGTTGCGGATAGAAGAAAAGTGGTCAGTTACATATGTATACCGAAGGCTTGGCTCGTTTTTCGGCATTCAAGTTAAATACCCGGTGCTCTCTCCTTTCACCGACTCAATTTAATTCAACTAGGCTACTGGACGTACCTACCTACATAATTATATATTGTATTATGGTATTTTTCTCTTTCGCAGTGTTCGGCATTCGAAGTTCCGTAGAAATTGTGATATGTATACGAAAAGCAAATTAATTATTTATGAGACTGAATTGAACGGTGGGGCTGATACGATATAGATAACAGATATGTAATTACTTTGAACAACCACAGGGCAGGGGTGCTGCAAATATTATGCCATGGGACTGTCCCATTTTGAAAAGCCTTAGCCAAAATCCAAGTCAAACTAAAAATCATAGGCACAATATGATGTTTTTTAAGAAATAATAATTATATAGTCATCGTAAAATGCAATTATCTATTGACAGAGCGATAGCATGAATAATAATTTTGCTTTGCCCCTAACCCCTTGAACCAGAGAAAAAGAGCCTTGGAAAGTTGTAACTATGAAGTAATGCATAGAGCTTGGGCTCCGAAAGCTGTTTTAAAAGAAGGCAAATCCGGATTTGAACATTTTGAAAAGGTGTAAACGATTTCAAAATTTTGAACTACTACTTAAAAACTACCGTTTCTACGACATTATATAGGTGGACAGTTTTAATACCCCTAAATAAAAATAATAAAGTGGATCCATATTATGTCGGTTATGGCGGATCAATAAGTAGGTAATCAAGTTTCGGCAAGCCTATAAATTAGCCCCCCTTAGTAATGGTAAGTTTCTGGAGTCGCCAGTGCACTCTCACTGTATATAATTATGTATTGTGTTCCGTAATACCTACGTAAGTTCTTAATATTCGATTTCGGTTTCGGTTATTTCAGAATTTGAGGGGTTTTAGTGGATCTACTACATATATACATATTTATGTCCTTCGCATTTAAACGAAACACATTTTCTGCATACATTTAATAATAATTTAAGGCTTTTACTGCTCCACGTGTCCTACAGCTTCCTATCAACGTATGATTAAATGTAATTAAGTCATAATGGTATCGGATGGTCAGTTAAGTTTTTTGCTTCTTAACAGACGCTATGGTCGGCGTGGAACGGTAGTTCGCAAAAAGACCAATAAATGCCTCCATTTTGTAAACCTCTGTAGTTTTATTTTTCAAAAGTACGTTGGTAATTACAAGCTTATTTTTCTATTTGTCTTAAAATGTTCGTATTATTTATATACCTAGTTAAATTAATAAAAGCATTAGGTATATAGATTATTATGCTACGTCCCGGTTTATTAATAGACTAAAAAACAAATAGACAAGGTAATTATAGTAAATTGAATTCATGACTGAAGCAGTGAAAAGTAAAATAAACATTTAGTGTTAATTATATTTATATGTTTGACTAACATTCGACTTTACGGATTAGGTTACAGTTTAGTAGTACCTACATTCAACATTTTTTGTCAACCTAAACAACTCCTTCCGGCACCAAAAACAGTGGTTACTGAATACTATTGCCATTTGGTACAACATACAACATATCGCAATCACCATTAACAGTTTGATCTATTTGTGTGATATCTTCATTGCGAGTTCTTGTTTGTGACAATAAGTGCTCCATAAAAATAGATAGTATCGGCTAACCTAATAAATTGTACCTAAAAGTTTATTTTAATACTTCATTTAAAATTCTGTTATTTCGTCGTCGAAACTGACGCACACGCCAAATGCCCGAGCTACCAGCTCAGTTGCATCGCCAGTAAAAGTAAAAACAAAGGACCTACCTTCAACCTACCACCTAGGTAAGTAGATAGATAATTATTACTTTCAAGAATCTATCTTTATTTTATAGTTTGTTTTGTACGATTGTTCCTTTCGCCGTCGCAAAAGTCAAAAGTATGAAGTAGGTTGTAGGTACAGGTAGTCAGTTCGACTTCGAAATGCCATTATGAAAAATGATAATTTTGTTTCTTTTAATTGTGGATGTGCCCATAATTAACGAGGAAAGTTGAAAGTACGTCGTAGAAAAAGAGAAGTTAATTTGGGTATTTTTGTTGTAGTTTCAGCTTGCCTACAAACAACCAGTATGGGAGGAGGGCTGTACTACCCGGTCAGTGGTCAGCCATGTAATATTCCCCGTTGACAGTGGACAGTTGACAGTGCAATGTATGTAGGTAGTTGTGAAACCCGAAGTGAATTGACTGAGCTGAACAATTTATGAATAATCCATACTTCGTTGAATAGGGAGGTAGGTACTTTTCCAATCGATTTTTGTATCATCATCATCTACCATCATTCAATCACACGTTGGCTACCAACTGTACATTATGTGGCTCAATAATAATTGTCCATGCTCTATAGAAAACTGTCCACTGTCCACCGAAGTATTGGACGAACCGATACGACATTGCGATGCGACGTACTGATGACCGTTTAGCTGGTATTATGAAGCTCGGGCCGGACTCGGAACGAAGACGTTGAGTTGGAAGGACGTCCGTTCGTTCGTTGTTCCCGAACCTCTGTCTTTAATGTTGAATGTATAGTTGCTCCTATTTCGAAGTAAGGATTAATTAAATACCGCTAAAATAATCAACAACTGAAGGCGGTCTTTCATTACGAGTGCTTTAATAGTGTATTTTAACCTACAATTTTTAGGTATTCGGAACCCTAACTAGTTAGTTATGACAGTTATGTGAGAAGTGAATTTAGCTCTTCTGTCTGTCATCTGTTGAAATAAAGTTTGATCGTGTAAAGAAATATGGAATTGGAGCAGACAGTATCTCACAAGTCAACGAAGCCTTGGAAGACCAAAATATTTGGAAGTGATTTGTAAAATCGTGATTAGTTTGTTCAAATCGGAAGCACTTAGTGGATAGTGTATGTAATGACTGGTGACTCAGGGGGTTGTAATAGATGTTGTGGTGGTAGGTCAAGTACAATGCTTCATGATGATGTCAACCAGCTATTCTGTCTTGTGTGCACGATTGCGTCGAAATTAAATTGTATTCCCTTTAATTACAATTGTAGAACTCAGAGTCTCACGCTAGTCAAGTCTAAATGGCGGAAGTGGATGTGGCACGCGAGTGTTTTTATTTTATTTTTGTATGCCAGATTCCTCTTAATTCGTCTCTTCCAAACTGTGGCTCATTTGAATCGGACGGAGGATGCAGAGTTCACCATCTCTCATGTCATTCTCCTCTTATTCTTCCTCGCATTCCTCACACCCACTGCTTTTCAAATCAATATCTGGATTAAACAAGATGAGATTGTTCATGCTTTTAATCAAGTCATCTCTGCAAGCCGTAAGTTATCTATATTTACTAGTGTTACTATTTTTTATGTTGAATAGTTATTTTTGATTTAGGATTTTTGAGATACTTACAACTTACCGGCACCGGCCCGGTAGTGATTTTATTGCAGTTAAGTATGTACTGTATAGGTAATATTCACTGTTAACGGTTAATTGTATAAAATACATAATGAAGTTCAAAAATGATTCTTTAGGTAATTTGCGCACAATACATAAAGAAAAGTGTAAATTAATTAATGTGTTACATAATGTATGAAAAATATTTTTTTAAATCGATTTTATCTACCAATAATTTATTGTCCCAGGATTTTTTTTAACAATAAATTATTATTAAACTTATCTCCTATTTAACTGAATACACACTTTGGAAAATACCTGTCAGTTTCAATTACGACTATGTCAGCAGCAGTTTTAGCTTTAAAGTTCCATCAGACGCAAAATAGCCTGACTGCGAAAGCGCACTAAACGAGTACTTGTAGCTTCAAACCCACACATTGGCACACATCTCTAAAAACAAATAATATGGGTTGGCTTAGAAGTGTATTAATTATTAATTAACAAGTAAAATCTATTAAAATACATGTCGGCAAATGTAGGTAGCTACCCGTACCTGTATTACAAAGGGATCGATTTGCTGTCGCTAGTGATAATTGGCTCAATTGGAATCAAGTGAAATATAAACAAGGACTTTGCAAATATCGAGTCGAGCTTTCAGTTAGCTGCATATGGCTTTCTTATGTGAAATTATGAAACTATTTACTGTAGGCACTTTACACTAAACAGACGCAAACCACCCGATTTCTTTTGACAACCATATGCCCTTTCAAAATAAATATGGCGAGACAAAAATCATTGTGTCTATAGCTATGCTATGATACCTATATAGCTTACGTTCTTTTTACTGAAATCGAACCAGCCAACAAACCCGTAATTTCGTTAAAAATTAAAATGTATACGTACTAATTATGTGAGCACGTATTTTTTGTATCTAGTTTTATTTAATTCTGACTTGACAGGACGAATTTTAGCGTACTCTGAAATGTTTGTGAACTTATCTAGTATGTATTTGTATGAAACTTGTTTTCAAGTAAAATATTTTAGTATTATAACTTTTAGCATTTAATTACATTATTATTGTAAATTACACTCGTAAAAGTATTTAAAAAACCCCATTGCTTTGTACTCAACGCCAGTTTGCCATGCAGCCTTATTTGGCATATAATTGGAATGTGAAATAGTATAGTGTACGTGCAATGGTATAAATGGCTTGCCTTTTAGTAAAACATGTATTAATCCCATTACTGTAGTTTAAACAAACCGAACACGGGTAGGCTTCTAGGCTTTGTGACTTTCCTTCAATCAATTCTTTTAAAAGCTATTTTTCGTTGAGGTTATTAGTGTTATCATATCACTGTCAGAGAGTTTTGGTTGGAAGGATTTTTCAATTTTGATTTCTAACGTAAGTGCGCAGTATATTTTCGTATATTTTTGCGGATTCATAAATATAGGGGGTCTGTTTAAACAAGAACCTATAGATGCAGCATTGATACACAAACAATATTAATTGGGTTACTCTACATTTTGACATTTGTTCATAACCTCCCTATATTTTTATTGTATGTATTACCTAAAGTAATTACTTACCTAGTTTACATAAGTTCATCTAGTCTAACGATATAATATGTAAGTCTGGATTCTTTCAGGCAACCGTTTAGTCACTCAATCCAATTTTAAAATGTCTATAGCTGTCGACGTGTAACAACTGGCAGCCCCTCCAATTAAATATGTAATTCACGAACGCTTTTTTATTAAACTTAATTAGGGAAGCAACGTCGACGATGGAGTGCTCCGACGTCTACAACAGCTTTCGATCAAATTAAAATAATCTTCCTCCCAGCATCCTGCTACATCGGCTCCCTCATCATGCTTTGTGTTTTCATCGTTCGTCCAGAAGGAGATCAATTTTTATTTTCCATTATCCCGAGAAACTATCAGACTTGGTGGGCTTTCCTCATGTTTCTTCTGGTAGAAACATTTGCAGCCGTTAGTGTGGCGACCACTATTATGTTTCAGCATGTTATCCAAGTGGTTATGATGCAGAGCTGCTCGGATATTTTACTCGAAAATTGGTAAGACTTCTTTCCATAATGCTGTTACATATATGTATATACATAATGTTCAAGTTAATAACTAGATGCGTTAAGTGATGGTTATTATTTATTATGTTATTAGCTATTACTTGTCTGCCTTCCATTTAAATTGAAAATCAATTTCTTTTCTATCGACAAAATCTAACATCCGAATTCAGTCGTTGCTATAATATGTCGTGGCACGACAGAATTCGTTTTTCCATAAATGGGTAAATCATTTAAAATACAATTTCGTTTCTAAATGTTTAACTTTTGTGTGATTGCAGTGCTCAAACTCCGATTGACATAGGCGAATTTTCCAGAATGATTCAAGCCTATCAAGTTCAACACTTTATAGTGACTCAGTTCAATCGCTGCTTCGCCTGGAATCTACAAATATTTAAGATGGTGTCCATCACTATAGCCGTAGCTAGTAATTTCATGTTAATTAGATCTAGACACTATTTAGATGCCTTCTCGGTTACATTTATTGGTGTGTGTGCGATTGTGTTCCCACCCCTCCCTATACTGCTGTATGACCAAGCCTTTCGAATACAGGACTTCTCTCAAACGTTCATTTCAAGAATGGAGATCGGCTTGAGGTTCCTAAAATATCAATCGAATCGTAAATATTTTATTAAGAAAATAAAAGCCCTTCCTTCCCTTAATATCAGAGCCGGAGAATTTTATATTTTGAATAGAACGGAAACTTTAATGTACTTGTACCTGGTCACAGTTTACACAACCAGATTACTTGTTGCTATTTAGAAGTAGGTAGGTAGTATTTAGGCATGAATAACCGGTGGTACATAATATAGACAGAGACTGAATGAATACTTTTAGAGGACTTTGAATGATTTTCTAAACTCCAACTTAAAATCAATAACTGAATGTACCTGTGGGCAACATGACTGAGTGCAAAATATCTCAAAAAATGAGTATAGCTCAGGTTCAAATATGAATAGTTTTGTTAAGACAGCATATTAGATATGAAAGCCCTAATTGTATACATATTTTTTAATAATATTTGTTATTATTATTACTAAAAATTGTCTTTAAAGTAGAAATGAGAGTGATTCATAAGCGGGAAAAAAAGACAAACTAGAAAATAAAGCATGTTTGTTGAGTAAAATACCAATCAGAGTTTTGTTTAAACATTTATTCGTTTTTTTGGTACTCTTTACTCCAGGTTATTATTTTATATAATATTAAAAATGTGTTTATCTAATCACGTTAGTCATTTATTTCGTTGAGCTTTAAAATTAAATTTATTTTAATTTGAAAAAAATTGATGATGGGGAATCGAGCAACACTACACAGTAGAAATAAATGACAGATATGAGATATGTAATATCTATACTGCTAACGAATCTTTAAGCGACCATTTTCAAATATAGGTAGATCTATACAACTTAAAAAAATCCCTACAGAGTCAGATTTAAGAACCATGCTCGTCTAACCGGAACGGTTCAAAATGATTTCGCCTGCCGAACCTGGTTGTGAATTAGGAACGGTGGAGGTGGCCGATTTGTAAAGGCTTTGAACGGATCCAAAAGTAATCATGAAAATGGTCGTTAGATTACTAAAAAATTGAACTATCGTAGGAACAAATGCTCTGCAAGTGTCGAACAAACGAACTACAATGCCGTTTCCACTAAAAGCAGACAGAAAACCTGGAAATTTGCTTTGAAGGCTTAAATAGGCAACGGCAAGTATAGCAATAAGGAATATGATGTAGATGATAATCTTGATGATCTCATAAATGATGTACACTGCAGATAGAAGTAGAACACAGGTCCAAAGCAACGTTCCCACAAAATCCAGATCCAAGATTTTTGAATCTTGAGCTGACATGTTGACGATTTGACTGCTTGGACGTTGATTTTGATTCTTCTTACTAGTTAGTATCACTTCACTTCATCAGTATCAGCACCGATTCTACACCTAGAACAGTAAAGTTGGAATGTAAGTGGACGAGACTTGTGTAGATGAAACTGAATAATTGGGTTTTACTCGAATTACTTGAATAAACTGATGACTAGATAGAGACTTAAAATAACGTAAGTTGTAACTTCTGGAGTAAACTCATCACAGGTTCCCGTTGCGAAAAGAGTCTTTCAATATATATACCTAGTTGACCGGTCCTTTATGCTTTGCCTTGGATTATTCGATGATGTAAACCTACGTACAAAATACAAAGGAAAAATGAGAATTTCAATCATCTTAATCATTTTATAAGGATTAATTGATATATAATACCTGTGCTAACATTAAGTGAGTCAACTGTGGTCCAGATTATGCAACAAAATAATAAATGAGCTACAGCATGTGAAGCGACGCAATACGCAATGCGCAATGCAATGGCTAGACGACATAAACTGCATTTTAATTCATACCTAGGTATGCGCTATGTACTTGTTTCGTGTTTCCCCGACACGAATTACGATTACGAATTACGAAAGATTACGCTGAAATGCTGAACTTGGATAAACCACAGTATTTTTGAAAAAAGACTTAATTTAATTAATTTACTAAATTATAGTATTATTTACCTTTTTGTACTTTTCGGTATCAAGAAAGAGAAAATCGAAAGTGAAGTCCACTGGTGAATGGCAGTTAGGTCAGAAGGTGAGTAGTAGAATTACAGACAGAAACTCATTGATTAAACAGCCTAGGTTGCAGTTTTGTTTTGCTACAGAATTAGAATAAAATTACAGAAATAAAATTTAATCTAGGAATAATTAAAATTGGAGAATTTCATTTCGTTAGTGTTTTTTGTGTGAATCCACAGTTGTCCAAACGAAATTGGAATAATGCAGACTATTTACTGCCCTGTGCCATCAATTTGTATCTTAAAGAGATTCCCACAGAAACTGGTCCACGTCGTC
>JAQFZC010001344.1:0-31351 GCA_034695205.1 Dicyrtoma fusca
CTGCGACTATTAGGTACTAGAAGTAAGTTAGAAGAACCGTGCAGCCCTATCACGGATACTTCTGTCCACATGGTGTAGACTAGCGAGAGGTAAAATGGAAGAAATAAAGTGATTCTTGTCCATTAATCATGTACTCGTAAGGTCTCAGAATTTCATGAAACACCTAAACATTTGAGGAAACCTTGTATGAATTTCCCCGACACGACACTCCCTGATTCCAAAGAAAGGGAACAATAATATCTTCGCTATAAATACACCCATAAAAGATATTATATGTTGTACTTTAGCTACGTCGTCAAAGCATTTCCCTCCTCTTGAAAACATCATCAAACCCACAAACAAATATGGAGCTGAATTGAAAACAAACATGTAAGAACTTATACTCGTATACTATATATCTAGGTGTGTATACTAGGTATTTATATCTTTCTGAACCTATATGTCAATTACTTTGATGGTCAAGTTTCTTTTCTACTGTTAACTCCAATAACGCTTTGTGTCACATAAATAGCCCACTGGGTGAACAAGTTTTCACTTTATACCAGTAGGGTGTTATTTACCAGGATTATATTTTTAATGTTTGGGACATCGAACGCTTTCTTGCCAAGGACAAAACACTAGATTAGTATATTTTCATCGGAATTCGTCTATTTTTATTTCGAGTGGGCGTGAGTATACACCCAATTGCGTATCATAATACTACTGAAGCACTGGAAACCTTATCATTACTGGCTTAAGTGCCAACTAGTATTTTAAAGGGGAAAAAAGTGAAAGCTTTAATTTGTATTTCTGCGCTGTTTTCGTGGTTTCAAAAAGAGGGTGAAAGGAGTACAGTAATGTGGTAAGAACGCCTACTCGAGAAGTCGGATTAATTATATGAGATACAATAGCAGTCCCACTTTCTCTACGGTGTGTAACAAAAGGCACGTTCCCATGTATGTACCTACATCCATGAATATGCACAAACTAACATTGGGGCCAGGATTTCAGGATTATACGATGCGCCGTAGGAAGATTTTCGAGAAATTTTTGAGACTTTGAAACTAAACGCGTAAGTGGCCTCAACGATTATTCGAAGCCTTGTGCCTGTGGGAAGCAGTAGTATTAGCTATGTAGGTATGGAGCTCGTAGGTGCAAAGCCGCAAATTTATCAGCCAATTAAAATTCTAGTATGTCTGGGGAAGGAAAAATGTTATTCGCCCTGTGAAATACAATTTACCCTAAACGAGAATTCAGTCGGTAGCTTTGCCTTTTGATAACCCCGAACGACAGCTTAGTTAGATGACCTTTAATAACTTCTTATGGTTTCAAGGGAAATCTTTCTTTTTCACACATCGTAAGAAACATTCTTAAAAAACAAAATGAAAACTTTCTACTACCCGAGCCTTTCTCCCACTTCCACTTCCAACTGGCACCAGAGAGTAGAACAGGTAGGTAGATCTACGCAGCCGACTAAAAATCTCTCCGGGCCGTTCTTGGAAGAAACAATGTACGTGTCTACCTAAGTATAGTAACAGTGAAGAACCTTCCCTATATATCCACTCATCCCTATACCATTTATTCACCTCGCAACAGTTTTGTTACCACCCAGCCACTAATTATGAAGTTATTACTGCCATTAGCCTTCGCCCGGGTCATTTGTCTTCTCAACTGAAAGAAAAAAGGACCCTTGTGAGCCTTTACACTTCCCACTATAACATCTTACAATTTTAGACTCTGAACTTTCAAAGCACCCAACTCCTCCAATGTTTTCCCTGGCTTTTTCTTTTACTCGCAATTTTATTCTAATTTCGCCAGTTTAAATCTGACACGGTATACATAAATAAAACAAGGGAATTACATAACTATTAACAGAAACAACACATCCCCACCAGCAAACCCTACCAAAAAATCGAAAGAAGCCATACAATCATGGAGTACCACCCTAGAAATTGATAAGGTGAAGTAGGGAAGTTTAATTTATACTGTGTAAACAGCACACTCGGATTATTTTGGTAAAAGCTGGAGTTAGAACTTTTCTCTACAGTGAAATAAGAACAATTTCTATACAACGATATTTAGCTTGGAAATTATTTTTTAATGGATAGTATACACCTAAATATACGATAATTATGTATACCTACATTTAGTCAGTCTATACATAAGATTCAATAGAAGTAACGTCGCCAAGAGTCACTTTAAGCTCCAGAATTATTATTCCTTTCCCCCTAATACTTTTCAACATTGTTAAAAACTTTCCAAAAAGTTACACTTTATGATCACCATTAGAGAAGATAGCAGTAGTAGATATAATACCTACCCTTTACAACTACAGTATACACACTGCATAATTCTCTTTCTATTCACAACGGTATGACGTAAGAAATTTCCCTTTTCCATGCATATATATATGTACCTACTACACATCTATACTATACATACATGAGATAATAATGGTAACTACATAGTAACTAGAAAACGAGCAACTACAGGCCATATATTTTGGTTTTATTTGAAAAAGATAAAGATTGTGAAGGAAAGTGAATAAAGGGGAAACGGATCTTCCCACAATGAAAATTGGTAGCGGTAGAAAATACTTAATGCATAACTTGTGCGTTCGGATAAAGTATACGGGATTCAATTTCAATTCAGCTGCCTTCAAGCTTAGATGGATAAATAAGAACCTTAGAGACTGAATGATTTCAAATTCAAATTGAAATTCTTTTTTGTGCACATTAGCTGGGGCTAAATCTAAATTACTATTACCAGAGCCTACCGGGAAGGTCCCACCCGAAATTCATATCTATAATTCGTTGAACGTTGAATAAAAATGATGACAAATATCCAAGTAATCAAAAAAGTACAGAACAAAAACAATTTATAGGATTTGTAATTCGGATCTCTTATCTCTTCCCAGTATGTACATAGATAAAGGGTGCACTACAAAATAAAGTAGGTAAGATATAAAAAGCTCATATAAACTGGTAAATAAAAAACAAAAGAAGTGTAGGTACACTTTGCTACGAATTACCTTCAGAATCCCTTTCTGGTGAGCTATCTTCATCCTCTTCCATACCACCATCAGTTTCTGCATAAACTTCTTCCTCGCTAGCACTCCCTTGGTCATTCCGATCAAGACAATATCTAAAATAAAGAAAACGAAGACAGTCCAATCAAATTTCACTCAAATTCTTCGTTCTACGTTGCCTCCTTGTCATACTGGTAATGCAATGGTAACCGCGTAAGAGATTTTACAAAACGTGCAGAATAGTATAAATTTTTCATGAATGTCTGATCCTATGTACTATCCTATCAATTTGTACTCGAGTATACAATTTTATTTTAATGTAAAAATGAATTCGTCGCATTTTGATACGATTACTAATCCAGGTAGATACAACCTGGCATGCACCTGGCTCCCTACCCTAACGTAACCGAAGATGTTACAGATACTTAGTGAGCTTAGGGATCCCTGCAGCATTCTATAGCAGTAAGTCGTTTTGCAAAGGTTTATGTAATTCCTACATTTTATGCTAGGTGCACCATCAGCAGCGAAAAGTAAGCATACCTAATACTGGATCAGCATGATTCTAAAATAATTTTACCTGGCATCCACAAAAACTGGAACGGTGCAACTGTGCATCTTAAAATTCAAACGAATGATTATGGTCTGTATGGAAATTTTCGACCTTACTTATTCAAAATGGTTGGACTATTGCTGCATACAAAAACTTTTTTTGTTAAATTCCAATATTATTAACTAATCAGTTTCTCCACAATATATAGCTTAACTCCACAGATTTAGTCTCAATATTATTTGGAAAACCCTTTTCGTATTTGAATGGAAGGCACATAATATTTTCGAAAGCTTAAAGCTGCTTTCACCTTCCCGAATACGTGCACTTTTTACCAATAGGACAAAATT
This sequence comes from Dicyrtoma fusca, assembly GCA_034695205.1. Classification (NCBI taxonomy): domain Eukaryota; kingdom Metazoa; phylum Arthropoda; class Collembola; order Symphypleona; family Dicyrtomidae; genus Dicyrtoma; species Dicyrtoma fusca. The sequence continues at coordinate 3,905 of JAQFZC010001344.1, forward strand.
TAAATAATCAAGTGAAGATGCTCTAATTCAGTTTCGTATCAATGCAATTCTAAGAACGCTCTGTCGCTGCTTGGTCGTGCTACATTTATGTAATCCGTCTTTAAATGACTAATCAAATACATAGGATTTCTTTCCTTCGCCGTTCATAAAAAAACATGCTTAATAAATATGTGCTTTGCAGGCTAAGATGATTGAATTATTCCATCTATCTGGTACTGGACGATTAATACTGCAAACAAAGTATATTTGATGAACTATACCTTCTCCAGGGGAATCGACATTTGGCACTGTACGACGACTCAATCCATTCCTTTTTCACAATCTTCCCGTGTCCACTTTGCCTCACTTCTCGGAATTTAGGAGTGTTCACGAACGCACATCTGAAAAACAAAACGCAATATAAAGAATAGGTTAACGAATTTTTGATAGTATGTTCTCCAGAATCAAGTTAATCACCAATTAATCTTCGATCAACGACACCGTGAGAATAAGACTTCATCTTTACAAATGTATAATAGATAAGGTGATCAATCTCTATTACACATTTATACCACGTGTACTCACATCAAAGAGTTCATATCTTGCGTTAGTAACAAATAAAAGATTATCGGCGGATACTGTCCACACATGGATACAAACACATGTAGCTACATACAAATCTGACAAATAAAGGGGACAAGTTTGTATTTTCTTATTACTAACCATAATTTTTTAAGCCCAAATTAAATTTCTTAGTTAGCATAAAATCTATTTTTATCCCACAACTTTCAACATTTCCTATTTCTAAGTGCAACAATACAACGAGTTTTAGACGCAACAAAGCTGTAAATTAACCCTGAATCCACAAAATGTAGGTATACTATTTTTATTTTTTATGTAAGGGCTAAGTAACACATCAAGCATTCTCAATTCACTCACATTAAATGGGTGCACGTACTATCCCAGTCATTTTTGCAGCGAGCTCCCATCTGGCAAGCTTTGCTACGTAAAGCGGCTCTATACGGATTTACAAAGCCACTCATCACAAAAACGACATCTTCGAAAAGCTTTGAAAACGGTTTTGTTTTTCGACTCTTCTTTTTTGCTTTAGTACTTGGATTTTTTAATGAACTACCAGCTGCTGTGCTGCGCACTGTTCCTGATCCCGAAGATGAGCTAGTTACTTTCGAATTCTTCGAGGAACTTGATACATTATTTGGTTTGACATTGGTAACAGTGGGAGTCTTTGCTGGTGCTGGTTTAGGAGTGTTGGTTTTATTGCTAGTAGCGGCAGGAGATGTTGGTGACCCATACCAGGAACTTTTTCGCTGTACAGGTGAAGCTGACCTTGACCTTGGTGATTGGGAACGGCCAATTATAACATCTGGGTCATCAGCATCGGGTCCAAGTTTATGCTTTTTAAGCTCCTTTACTCGTTCTTCGCTAGAAGCAATGGCTACACCTGCTATAGATGCTGAAGCTTGACGGATCTTGGCCGCGGTAGTAGTAGGAGCGGAAGATGCAGGTGAGGATGCTAAAATCAACAACATTATACATTTGTATCCTTAAACATTCAGCAAGAAAAGACTAGCAAACGTTGCGTCACCTTAATTCCAAATCCAACCAAAGTCATTTAAAATGTAAAAAATCATTTTCGAAGCTAAAATACAGTATCCAAGTTAAATTGATAGTGCCGTTGTAGTTTCTCTACCTAACGGACAAAGCGATAATTATACGTATACAATACAATAAATATCAAAATCAAAAGTCAAATTGTTGTATAAATTTCTTGAACAACAGAACCGCAGAACTAGAATTTTAAAAATAGTATCAGTAGTGTTTTCACTATCCGACACAAAACATATTCATATTGTACCTAATAACGTGTACCCAATATGTTTCTACTGATTACAAACTTACAATTCCCATGCAGTCTCTTCGCAAATAAGCCTCCAACATGAACAGAATCAGCGGCTTCATCCGTCGCCCCCAAAGATGGGCGCAAGCTAAAGCCACCAATTTTAGGCTTATCGTTAGGATCCAAAGGCGTGTTGATAGTGATGAAAGACAGGCCAAACTGTACATGGGTGTTGAAGTCTTGAACGCAGACTACTTTGACAAGGTCCCACTTCTGAGCAGCAATCGTCTTATCAAACTTATCTTGACCAAACATTCGTACTCGGCCTACATTGACACTTTCTCTCGAATCCTTCGGACTCATAAAGGAACTTTGACTTAAAAGAACCTAGAAGGGAATTCAAATAAGTTACAGATTACAGAGCACACAAAAATTACTCAATATTACTATCATAAAAAAACTTTACGTCATTACATCCACTAAATTCAACAGAGCTGCCAACAGCACGTGTTGAAATATTTAATCTAACCGTCCGCCTTAACTGCATTTCATGAAAAATGTCAACTAAACTAGTGTGGGCCGAAATCCCACTATTTTGAACTGAAAGAACTTACCTCAAAAGTCTGAGGACTTTGCCCAGAACGCCCCACTAACACCTCCACATGTGCTGAATGCTCATTGCCAATATCTATTGATGAAACTGTTACAGCCTTTTCTAACTGCAAGATGACATACGCAGTTTTTTCACCCGGTTCTTTACATTTCCATTTCCGGAATGTTTCACCTTGAAGTAGATTGGATGCTGGATTATTCTGCAAGACAAGTCACACACATACAAATGACAATTGTACCAATCAATGATTTTATTTACATTAACTACAAATAAAAACATGGGGATACTTACACCTTACTAGTAATAACAAATAAGAGAAGGTACGCTCAAATTTTAATCTTTTCTGATAAATCTTTACTCAAGTTAAAAACTCAATTGTCAACCATGAACTATGAACTATGAATTATTGACTGTCAACTGTCAAATGTAGGTGGTACTATAGTACTACACACACAACACACCGGCTCTTTAACATTTAAGGACGTCTAGCAACCGACACCGACAACCGATAACCGGAGACGTTGTCATAATCTATAACTGGTGCTTTACTATAGCAATAATATGTTTTAACATTACACATTACAATTTACAAACCAACTAAATTAATTGCAATTAATGAGCAATGTGTATTACCGGGTCTTCCGAGCTAAAACTAACGACGTGTGTTGGACGGATTGGAGGCATTATTACAGACAGAGACAGAGGTGGACCGGAACTGGTGCCGGTGACCGTTGTTGGTGATCGTGGCGAGATTTACTTCAAACTCGAACGGTTCTGACACTGAGGACGAGGACACGTACCGCTACCGCTTTGGATTGTCAACTTCTTAAAGTTTCTGGTTGAGTTCGAAATAATTTTAAAATAGCTTATAAAGTTGTACCCTATTCGTTAATTAAATTAAGATCTTTGAGTGCATTTAGTTATTTAATTTCAGTGTAATTAGTAATTACTGTAATTTCTAATTGCAAAAACAAAATAAGCGATTAAAGTGCTTTGTACGATCGAGATTTTTTGCTGCCGTGCTAAGCTGAAGACGAAGACTTGGACGTCGACGACGTGCGTAAAAAGTTCTGTAATAATTCCCGCGTGCGGGATTTCGTGAACAATTCGAAGTTTTCGACGTACAAAAGGAAAAGGAAAGGAAGACGTGAAGGAAGCCAAGTACAAAAATAAAATTCGTGTCATTTAATAATTTAATGTAATTAATTGCTTATTTAATCTTGACTGTTAATCATATTTGCAGCTGTTTATACAGTCGACATCAACATTAAAAGTAATTACCAGCTTTAGCCTTTTTATTCGTTGGAATCGACAGCTTTTTTTCTGTCTGTTTCTTTCGTCTATTGTGGCTGTCGCTGTCGGGTCGGATGATTGAATCATCGTAGGTAAGAACTGAGAAATAAAATACACGTAGTAAGTATGTTTATTTAAGTAATTATATGTCATTATTTTAATTTATATTTATATGCATATTTTTATTATCAGATACAAAATCCTGGGTTTGTCTAGACAGCACGTACTACATTCGAATCTTAAGAAAGCAATCTTTACTGACCGTTGACTTAAGTATCGTTAGTTTACTTTTTGATAGCTGTACTTATAAATAAGGTCGTTCTTTAGGTTTCTTGTCATTGCATTGGTGTAATAGTTGATAGTGTTTATTTCTTATTCAGTTGATGGGGATGTTCATCTTCAGCCTTCTTTTCCGAATTTTATCTTGATTCATTTGTACATTTCAGATTCTTCAAGCTGGACGCCGCCCGAAGCGTATTTTTTACTTTGTGTGGAGCTGTCATCACAGTCTTCGGGTTTTCAATATTCTATCAAGCTGTTTATGAAAGAACCTATCATTTTGGTCATTTTGTGAAACCTGTCGGACCGGTGGAAACCCAAACAATTGGGGGGAATCAAGCTGAAATGAGCGGCATTAGAGCCGTATTTGTTACAGTCCCTAGCATTGAAGTTGCAAAAACGATCGCTAAGTAAGTCAGTATAATAATTGATGTGTACCTATATTTGATTTTTTGAGATACCTAGGTAGTATTGTTAATATGCCTCGATTGTGCATTTGCAGTGGTCTCGTTTCGAAGAAATTAGCTGCCTGTGTCAATATTGTTCCTCAGGTCTTGTCAGTGTAAGTTCGGACTACGCAGTAAACTTTGACTGATATGGTTACTATTTATTTTATACTGTACAAATAATTATACATACTGTAGTGTACACAATCTTAATTTAATGCGTTTTATATGTATTAGATATGAATGGGAAGGTAAAGTACAAGAAGACTCGGAGCTATTGCTGGTACACTTCTAAAATTATAAATCGTACATATTATGTACATGTTAGAGAGATACACTATTAAACTTGGCACAGTCAGTTGATGTTTTAAGTCCTTAATATTTTTGCTAGACCTTGAAAGAACTAATATTGTATGCGTTTTTTAATTTTTTTCACTTGTAAAAGATGATCAAAACCCAGACACACCACTTTGAGGATTTAGAAAAGTTTGTAAAGTAAGTTTCCTTGAATAACTGCTCTATTTTATTTAATTGGATAATAAGTAATTCGATTCATCGCATTGCATTTGTGGGTATAAAGTAGTAGGCACACCTTTTGAATAACGTGTAGTACTATGTACTACATACTTTATAATATAATGTTGGTAACTTAACTAATTTTGTTGTTGTGCAACAGGGAAAATCATCCTTACGACGTTCCGGAAGTCATTGCAGTACCGGTGAGTATCTAAAAGCTTAAATTATGTATGTATACACTAAAGGTGGATATTCAGGTGCTACACAGGTTTTCATTGATAATATAATTATGCACAGATTGAACAAGGTAGCAAGTCGTATTTGGATTGGATTGTAAAAGTCACAAGCAAAGAAAAGTCAATACTCGGTGTTGCAGACAAGTAGCTCGTACGCTTGTCATTGTTCAAACTCTTTTGTTGCAGTAGTGTGTTCTTTGTTTGATATCTGAAATTGTTGTATTAAAAAAACGTAAAGATGGTTGAGTGTAATTCTTTGACAGATTTGGAAGGTTAGTACTTTGTCATCAATATTATTTTTAAATATTTATTTCAGCATTCAACTACGCACTATATACATCTCATAAATAAGACCATGGAAATCTACGCATGTAGTTCTTGATTTAATTGCTTCCATAATATTTTGTTGTACAGAGTATCCTGAATTATTTCTTATTGAAGAAGAGAGAAAGTTTCAATTGGCTTTGCATTTGAAAAACTCCGGTGTTGATCAGTTCAAGAACAATGCGGTGGTACCAGCCTTCTTTAAATTTAGTGAGGCCCTAAAATTACTCATTCTAATGGATGGCCAGGGAGGGACGGAATTGACTGAAGATCTTAAAAAATCAAAATCAGACTTACAGCTTATTTTGTACAATAATATGGCAAGCTGTCATGTACTTCAGGGAAATTGGGATTATGCGATAGATCTGTGTAATTCCGTTCTTTTAATGGACCCAGAAAACGTCAAAGCCCTTTACCGGCGTGGGTGGGCTTTGCTCGAGAATGAGGTAATTAATTCTATAGCCAACCCTTTTCTTATGAACAAATCAATGCATTTATGAAAGCACTTTCATAAATGCATTGATTTTTTGCAACTGTCTTCTCGCCAGACCTCAACTAGTATGTGTGTCATTGATTGGCATTTTGTTTTCTGTTTCTCTAATCAAGGAATACGATCTAGCAAAGTGTGACTTAAAGAAAGTTGTTGAAGTAGATCCATCTAATCAAGCCGCCAAAAAGAAGTTGGCTGTTCTTTCAAGTCGTGTGAAACTTCAAAATTCGAAATATGCTGCTGCAATGCAAAAAATGTTTCAGTAGAAACCTTTCCTCAATCATACAATAATATTGTATAAGTGTTTGTACTACGTGACTAAGAAACTATTGTACACTACCAGAAACCATTTGGACTGCATCATTTTGTTAAAAAAGTGAGTCCATTTTTACTAGGTATAAACTCGTCATTAGTTAGATGAGTACTGACCTCATCACTCATCATATGATGAGGTCCACATTTAGCCCATGTTAATTCCCTATCCTATGAAGATACCCTATCTGGAGCCCATCTTTTTTCCATCATTATGATGCATTCTAACGTCTAACCCATCAAAAAGATGTGGTTTTAACTATTAAAAATGGACTCACCTTTTTTATGATGCGATCCAGATGTGGTCATTCAGTGGAGTGCACCATAGATAGGCAATTTATAAGTCAATTCGATTGTATAATTTGAAGATTTAATAAAATGTGATTTCTCGTGTGTAAAAAATGATGCTGTCATTTTCTTTGACTAATTATCTAAAATAAACACCAGGTTGCAACGCAATAGATTAAACGTATTTACTTTTGTTGGGCTATTCTAAAATTATTATAACTTATTCACGTACATAGAGCAAGAGTGAATGTACTTCTATGTAGGCGTACTTATCATAAACCCAGGTCTAGGTTATAAAAAGGATGTAGATCTACTCTCCATATGAATTGTAGGAATCAGAAATGCTTCAAAAACAAAATAATATCTATACTCTCAAAGAAAGTTTGATTATGCCTGAATTTTATTTCACCAAACCAATGGGATCACATTATTAAATGAATTAAACGAATTTTAAATTACGTACAGCGTCAATAATTGTTACACATACTATGTTTATCACAGACATCACGAAAGGTCCACTGAATTTTTAATTTCTATGAAAAATGTATAATATATTTATCGACATCAATTTCCTAACTATAGACTTCAAAAACTATTCGTTCAGATATTCATTTCATCGAATGATGTGCATCAATTCCCGAATAAATAATTTACTATTTTAATTAATTAATACAATCGGTTCCCACGAAACATAACCGAAACACACTGAGAACAAAATCCTGTACTGTCACATATTTCATATTCATTAGCTACGTAGGTAAAGTAATAGATACAACTTTTCTTTCTTTTTTTTTTTGAAATACTACAGCCTTCGTTGTAATTTATTGCAGGCTTTATTGAATATTTTAGGTGTGTACTGTGGAGAATACTTGTGTTTACACGATGTTGCCATTTTTAATAATACATTATACAGCTTCAAACCCAAGCCTCGGTTTTTTTTTGGAGTTAGTAACGAAAGTTAGACAATTATTTTTACTATTGTTTATTAAGTACCTACTGTTAAAGACACGCCACCCTACAAAATTATTGTTCAAGGATTAAAGTAATATATAATAAACACCGTAAGTTTTGTTAACGGTACTTTGCTTGCGTAACTATTCCGGCCGTTCAAACAAGTTTGCTCCGAAATGTGACTACAAACAAAGTACGGAGAGAGGAAGCAACCTTTTCGCTGCTCATCTTTAATTTATATGTATCACTATTAAAATATGTACCTACTATTTTCATGGATATATTGCTTAGGTATGCGTATGTATATGTATTAATTTCTTACGGATTTAGATTTACGTCATATACTACTTGGGGATGGAATTTACTGGTTACTGACTATCCTATTTTCTTGATATACTTGTAGATTTTTCGAACAACTCACGTTTCTTTCGCTCCCATAATGTCTGTGCAAACTCCACGCCAACGCAACGCAAAAAGTAACACTAGGTAAATTAGGTACGGTAAGTTTTAGCATAGCGTAAAATAAATTCACGTAGTAAGGTGTGTATTTTGTATTGAAATGCCTTGAAACTACAGATAATAATAATTGTACAACTAAATAGTTCCTTTAATTAGAAGTCTAAAATATCTTACGAAGCTAACTTAGGTACTACATTAACATGCACATTCACTGGTCTCTCTTTCTCAATAAATTCAAATCTCACATCCACACAGGCTTCACGAAACGAAAGTCAAAATTATCCCTACTATTCTATACATAGTAAAATTGATTACATACCCATACAATAATAAGATAACTCCGACTTGTTCCAGATAAGGATGCAACAATGACATTGCATTCTATTAAGGCACATAATCTGAATTGACTTTAAGTCTTTATGCATCCACGGGTACTTTACATTACGTAAAATTCTACATTGCTACAGGATGGCAATATTATTAGGTATATTATTTCTGCTGGTGGATGTTCGTTTTTTACGTTCTATTTAATAATAAATTCTATTTTTATGACTTTTAGTATTATACCACACCTCAACACCCACACTGCCCACATCACCTTACTTCTGTAGCATGGATTAATGGTTATATACTGTTTGCTGCATTTCATCTTAAACACTAGAGTTAGGCATTATACACATTTAATGTTGGTACGTGGCAAAAATCTTGTCTAAATAAACTACTTATGTAATATACATATATTACATGGCATTACGTATTATAAACTTGATGTTTGTTTTTATTAATAACCTATCCTAAAGTAGCCAAAACTTTACATTAATTTAACATTATATTTGCGTAGGATTGTATGCATATTATATATCATATGTAATATGTATGTAGTGTGCGGAAATATCATATTATTAGGTAGGTACGATAATTCGTAAAAATATTTCTCACACTGCTTCTTGGTAGAAAAAAGCCATGCGATTTTTAGCAGAGCTAGCGAATGTGCCTTGTGTTTACACAGTATATACACATTAAATTATACAAATTCTTACGTTATAATTATATTACCGTTATTATTATTTAAATAGGAATTTAAAATTTAAAATGCCAATTGCGACACACATGACGACACTCTAGTTGCTTAATTATAAACAAAATCGGAACTATAATTGTCTAATAATTGTTTTCCTAGCTTGAATGTACAGACCTTTGTAATTCCCAGGTAGTATAAGAATGGGTACAATATACCCAAGTAAAATGTGCTCACGTTGAGACTGCTGACTACATGTTTTTCGTTCCTTTAATTGGAGTCGTAAAGAGCACCAAATGAGGTATGACGCAGCAGATGAGCTACGTGTGTTGCTGAAATAACTGAGTGAGTCACAGATGGAAACTCCAGACGAATACAAAGTGCCTGTACATCTGTCCTTGATTCTACTAATTAATAATTTTAATTTAACTAACATACTATGTCACCATGCAATAATTCGTAGCCGGGATACAGTATAATTGTGAAACGATTACCTTTCTCCAAATATCATTTATTGGATACACGCTTATTTCAGCATTTCATTCATCAATCGTCCACACTTCATTTCATGATGTTTACTAGAAGTGTCCACAATCCAACATTCGCATGTTAAGGTGTAAGTTCGAAGCATACGAAGCATGATGATTTCGATTCATGATATACAGTTACACTTAGAGATTTACGGTGATACAAGTTATTCAATTTGAATGGCTAAACAACTACCACTATCACGAGGATTTCACACACAATAACAGATGAGTTCAAATAGTTCCTAAATTACACAACGTCTGTATTTTGGCATATTAATAGCGATATATTACTGTCACTGTTTTTTCACCTTAGGTGTAAATATTCCGTTTTCCGACAACATTTCATTCGTTGCTGTTTCTAAGCCCTTCGCCATTAGCTTCACATACACAGGTTTTAGTATCTGGAAATTTAAATAAGAACCAAGTGATTAGAATAGCTCTTATTTAGACAACGCTGCACCGTCTTTTATTAATATATAGTAATTGACAGTAGAACAATTCCAAAACGAAACAATCAGAAAAATGTTTCTTACGTATTCCCATAAGAATGAGGCTGACACGTCAATACGGGTACCAATATCTCGGAACTCTCCACTATACCTATAAAAGACAGACATAACAATAAAGAATTAGATGTAGCGTGTTTCACGGCATTTGAAAAACTACTGACAGCAACTAAAGGATGAGAAATGCGTGACTGGTAAAGTCAACCTAAAATCGAGGTACGGCAGTGCTGGTGCTAATTTCCATTCTTTGTGCACTGCACTAACAATAAGTACTGGCATGGATTCAAAAAGTATTTACGCTACCCATAAATTGTAAATTGAGATCTTACCTAACGTAGGCCCACATTGCAAGAACCAGAAGGGCGACTCCCATCATCAGATTGAACATATTGGCAAAAGAGTACATTCCCAATAGACCAAAAACGCCGGAGAGAATATAAAACACTGCAGCAACCGTAAAGAGAGTTGCAGGTGTGCGAGCAGTTTTGAAAATATTTTTCCCCTCGTTATGAGCACGAAAGTTGTTAAATAAATCTTCCATTTCCTGAGATTAACAAAGGGTATTCCAATGAGTTCACGGAAATTGAAGTGAATTTTTGATCAATTCCATTGGAACATTTCCAATAAGTAACAATATTATGATGACAAACGTGACAGTAATCACAAGTAAAATAACTTATTCGGACACGACCTACCTTTTCAAGACTTTCCACGTATTTCGCAGAGAAATCATCACCCCCCATTTTTCTTCGTGAATGAAACTGTGTCATTGCCTTCGTTTTGGCCTTTGAATGTTCCAGTTCTAATTGGGCAGTTGACAGGAAAGGCTTGGACCCACCGCAAACTTCTTCCATGGATCCGGAATATACATCTTTTGCTCCGGCCACAGCTGATAAATTATTTGCTTCAGCTGTAGCTTCCAGCATGGATTTAGGCTCCGGAAGTTCATTGCCTTTGTAAACTGCTGTGTATGCTTTAAAATAATAAAGCAGTTCTTTAGCTCGTACTTTTTGACCATTGATACGCTTCACAACCAGGTTTTTGGGAGACAAAACTAGAGGCACTAATTCAAGGAGTTGCTTCTTGAAGTCTGACTCGATATCTAAAAGAAAGAAAGCGGTTATAAAAATGTGTTCTTATGCTACATAATGTTGAACACAAATACATCTCTATAGCATCTACAAAGTAAAAACGATCAACGCTTAAAAAGAAATTATCCGTACCAGAAAGGCGACCGTCAAATTTAGGATTTGTGGCTACTTTTAAACCAGGATGGGGCATTAAGAAGCAGGAAATATCACTAAAACAAGATCGAATGTGCTTTCTTAAGGACTGTAATTCTTGATGTTGCTTATCCGAAACCTGAAAAGAGTAATGCTGATGAAGTACTACGAATACCTCTTACAATTCACTTCATACTTTAATTCCAGGGAGTAGTACTCAATAATTTAAATGCTAGAATCATACGAGTAACTTCTATTACCTGAAGACGTCTTTCAAGTATGCTCTTCCCACCCTCAATACCATACTCCGCCTCATATGGATAACTCCAATCCCTGACGAGAAACTGTAGCTTTTGAAATGGAGTATCTGCACAATCTTCAAGTGCTAGTCTACCATACTCTGTAAATAACTGAGAACATAGAACCGATTCATGAGTGCTTTATTTAATCAAAGTACAATGGACACAAATTCAATACTCTGAAAATAAAAAACTTACTTGAAGATGCTGGAGGTCATCCTCTTGAATATTTTGGGTCAAGTTGTAAATTTGTACGGAACTCGTCATGGTACTCAATGCAAATATAGTTGCACAATCTCGAACAGTGCTCTGGCTGTCAAAAGCTCCCTAAAAATACAAAACAGGCAGGTTCGTACCAAAAACTTTTGGAGCAAACTTGATTCGTAGAAGATACAGAAGATGTAATTAAATTACACTACACTGGATTATTCATACGACCTTAGCTCAGTTTCAACTTTCAACTAAAGCAATGTACCTGCGTGTCCATGAGAAGAACAGCAATATTATTCCCGGATGGAGTTTCGACTTTAAATACTTGAGACCATAACAAAATTCCAGTTGTTTCGCGCTCTGCACCCCCTCGCCAAGAAAAACCTTTCAAAGGTTCATCATCCGCACCCAACCAATCATCTTTTCCCTAAAAAACGAAATACAACGATTGTACATACAAATTGTTGAAGGCATAAAGAAGTTTCACATTTAAAAATCCATAGTGTAAAAGCAAGCATGTACATTTTCAATATGATGATGTTGATGTTATACAAACTTTAACAAGGACATTAACTTTTAAGGACATACCCCCGATTGTAAATATCTCAAGAAAAAGTCAAGTATAAATGACTTTCCCTTACGAAAAGCTCCTGCGACGGAAACTACTGCTACAGGGAGGTCCTTGATATCCTCCTGCAGCAGTACTTTTTCGAGAGCAACATCATCAAGCTCAAAATTATGTTCATCGTCGCTCAGAACGATCTGAATGGGTCCATGTTGCTTGACTTCTGTCGGAAGGACCTCTTCACCTGTATCACCACCGGCGGCTGTAAAGATAACAAAACACAACGACGATTAAAATCAAATCGATAATTAATGGATGCATAATAATATTAACATTTAATCACGAATTAAATACAACTTATTACTACTATCTGTTCAAGGATGCAATTTGTTAACTTTGTAATTGAAGTGGTAACTTACAATCACTATTTTCACTATCCCTTTCACAAATTTCACTATCCATCGCAATAATCCTTTACGAAGTTCTTACTGAGTTAAATATGAAGCTAAGATGCAGTGGTATTCAAATGGCTCACAAAATCCCTGTTTGTTTAACTACAAAACTATAATGTTGGCGCTCTTGCCATTAGATAAAAAAGGATCAACAGATAACTAAGCTGAGCTTAACTCTAAATCCCGTAAAACAGTTAAAATAAAATTGGAAATTATGTAGTAGACCCGCTGGCAATTCAAACAGTTAATACTAATAATCTAGACGACGACGATATCAAATCCCCATGTAGTAAAAGGAAGTTTCAAACAAATAAAGTTGGTGACAAAGTTTGCTCGTTGCAATCACAGTGGCTAAAGCGTATTAATAGAAAGCCTTAAACCTCCTCGTAGAGTTAGCAAGTTGTGGTTAAGCATGTACTTGAGAGTAGGTATTCTATTTATTTCCTTCCGTTTCCCGTGCCAAATATTTGATACAGGCATGGGAATACAACATCCCTACTCCCTACTTTCATCTCGAAAAACTCTTCTCAACTCAACTCGAACTCTCAAACAAACTTTTAACTTTGTCCGTTTGTCGTCTGTCACTTCTCTCACACAGCTGACTCTCACTGCATATCTGTAGATACACTATGACGAGACTGAGACTGTTAAGACTCTGAACTGTGAACCATTTGAAAGAAAACCTATAACATACTGTAAATAGCATCTATTGTAACCAGTCACTCACGAGACATATTAGCATATCGCATAAAAATAATTACTGGAAAAATTTCAATTTGATTATTTTTAGAATGGTTTGGCTGCAAATAAAACTCGAGGAATAAAAATAGTACAACATGCACAATGTCAAATGCACTGCGCTGCGTAAGTCAGAGGTGAAAGGTTAATTGCCAAAAGATAGTCCAATTAATTGCAAAAGCTGTAATAGGAATTTGTTTTCTTGCGTAATATTTCGCACTTTAGTCGCGCTCGCACCTAATTTCGAACCTTAACCCATACATCCCATAACGATGCGATGCAATAACTTGATAATCTATTGGATTAACGACACATTGCATCTACAAAAATTAGTGAATTTAAACAACAAAAATATAATTATTTAATTCAACTACTCAATTAACTGTCAATACTCTTATATGGAAATACCACACCATTACCATTTTTGCTCATTTTGCGTGTATTTCCGTGTCCGTATCACCTACTCCACTCTGCTCCCACAAACTAGAGAAATATGATATTACAATGGCCCAACTAACATTGAACCAACCTTCAGTCTCCGTCTCAATATTACAATGACTGACTATTGCACCGTAACCGTCATTTCATTAGGCAACCTGATGCAATAAAGACCATCATCATCATCCATCCACACACACACACACACTACAAAGTACAAACGAGACGATGATACAACAGATTGTGAGTTGGACTCAAAATACACAAGTATCAAGGAAACCCTAACACCTACAACCTTCACCCTAACCACTAACAGTCAGTGCCAATGCAATGCCTAATACCAACACGCGATTCCATTTCTATTCAATTCAATACATATAACTAAGGTAGGTACTTCGAAACCAGTCATAAATAATTGTTTTTAAAAAAATGCAGTCTCAAACTACAAACAACAAACTGGAAACTACAATCCTATCATATGGCTCAATGGATGATGGATAATGAACGGAAAAAATGCTAAGCAATACACAAATATGCATCCATCATCTGCTGGCTAGCGTTCTGTTCTACAGACAGTTGGATACATAGTTGATAGTGTTCTAACTTCCAACTTCTTGATTCTTGCTTGACGCACTGATTGTGTAAAGTCAAAGATGTGACTGTCTGACTGGTCGGACTGTTGACTGTTAAGTTGTTTACTGAAAAGTGGGTAAGAATCAAGAAATATAAGTTTTAAATCGTATCTAAAGGATGAATGATGATGAAATGGGAAATGCGCAGTGCCAAGCTGCCAAAAGTGCCACAAAAGTTACATACAACATATTTAGACCTGACCTGACGAGATGAGCCCCGTCCCTAACGACAATAAAAAAACAACTGATAAAAGTAACCTCATCATATCATTCAAAAGTGGCTCATACGCTCTTAAGTACTGTTGACTGTATACAGACTACAGACAACAGATGACAGAGATCAATATAAAACAAGAACGTTGAAATGTTAAATAGCGACGTAAAAATATGATGCTTACCTTGTGTGTGGTGATTCATAGCTCAAAGATTTGAGACTTGTAAAAAAAAAAGAGGAAAAAAACGAAATTGATGTTGCTTCAGCTGATTTTTTGAAGTGGAATATTTCACTCACAAAGCACGAACGAAGTTGAATTAACACCACAACACGTAATTGTAATTACACTAACACTAGATTTAAGTAAATCAATCGTAATACTACACATACACCGTAATCCGTAATTAGTAATTAAAATTCCTGGTTTTGTATTTGTACTAATAATTTTTATGTAGCCAAGTGTCTGTCTTCTCTTGTATGGAAGTTTTGAACCCTGAACCTTGAGGCAACAACAACTCGTTGGCTCTCTGTCTTGTGTCTGGTTGGTCTCTTTCTCGAGTGCATTGAAAATTGACGTTGGGAATTACAAATAGAGTCTGCTTTAGGGATTTCGTTAATAGAGGGCCCTCTTATGCTCACCTAGGAACTGGATGTTCCTGCTTCGATGAAGTATTCTTTAAAATCTTGGGTTTCAAAACAAAATAATTTAATTACTACAACCCTTAGCCACTTGTGTGGTGAGTTAAGTGTCTACTTAACAATCTTTATTAAAGTATTTGCTTACTAATCGATTTTAATAAATTTTCTCAAGTACCGAAGAATCGAACCGAAGCGAAGCTACATAAATTATTAACTACTTTATTGGTTTGATGTTTACATCGTTACTACCATTTTAATTATACCGATTTATTCACTTGTTTAGTGTACTTACATATGCGTAAGGAAATACAGAATAGTATATAGGTAAAGGTATACTAACACTAACTGATATAAATTGGTTATTTCTAATATTAGAAGTACTTCTAAGCAGTAAATACCTGCTTTAGGGTGAGTTTGACAGGCTACGAAGAGATTATGATTACTGCGATTAGTGGCCATAAAAACAAATATTACCATTCATAAGTATTTGTTAATTCGGTTTCCGCTTAAATCAATTATGTAATAAGTAAATGTATAATTATGTCAGTTGACATAATATGCATTAAGTATTTGTGATTTCTGTCGAGGAAAAATTCTCCAGTAATGCAGTAGTGCAGTATGTTTGTCCAGCAGATTCATTCTCGTCGAACTTTAAGCATTGGAAGAATAATACAAAAATAATTCATTTTTAATTTAGTGACAGACAGTGAGTGCCACTGACGATGAGTGGTGGCATTTATGTAAACAACCGTAGATGCTTGCACTGCACGAGCTATCGTGTGCTCATTTACTAGATTTATTAATCACTTCCAATTCCAATTCGACACGCGAGGTCATAAAGCCTTTCAGTTATAGTTTCCAAACAATATCCGACTATAAAGGTAGATATAAGGCTATTGATTGCGAAAGGAACTTACTGTTAGATTAGAGTATTTATGAATGGCAGAAACATTCTTTCCATTTAATTTCCTGTAGCAAACAATAAATTCCTAATATCGATCCGCAGTTCTTAGCTATAAATCGTCGGTAAAAATCCAATATATTTTGGATTTTCAAGTGCATGCAAGTGCAATAAGTCAATCAAAAGTAAATTTAGTAGCTTGCCGAAAGACACAGTACATATAGATATAGGTATAACTTACAGATATTCCTTTTTGAATTTATGTAAAATTCTCGGTAATACATTCACAGTCCCTGTATAATCATGCTTACCTAATTGGGATAGCAATAAAATAAATGTTATACAGGTTAATTCTGGTTACAAGTTCTTCAGAGTTGAGTGAAAGTGTGCATGACGTGATGGAATTGTTTGCGTAAGGTTGTGTACCTAATAGCAGTGCTATTTGCTGTTTAAAGAATACCCTGCTATTAAAACTGGACTTTATTTGTAAGAATAATTGTGTGGGAGTACGCGCGTGGAACTGTGGAACATGGAATTCTGAATTCTCATTTGAATAATATGTACACATCATGTATGCATACGTTCAAGCAAATTTTATTTATTTTTTATTGTGATTTTATCCAAAACAATTCTCATATTAAAACTGTCTGACGTACAAAATATTGAGGGAGGGTGAGAATGAGGTCATCAGTTTTATAACGTTCTTAGGTTACTACGTACTACGTATTCTTCTGGTTCTGGATACGTTAAGCTCTTCGAAAGCGCAAGTGTTCATCTGTCATCTTCAGACGTAGTAGCTACTTTGAATGATATCCATCTTTTTTCCTTATGATGATACATAGGTACATACCTCGGTAATAATGCTGGGCTTAACCGGCAAGTGGACCTTCAGCACACTGGCCCATTAACAAAAGGATCTGGCCTCTTTGGTATTTACACTTTTACAGCATCGTTTTAAATAATGAGCTTGTCTGTATTAGTATAAGTATAAGTATTTGCTTAATGCCATAGTGCATATGTATTTATTTGTTCAAGAAAATATGTCTTTGCACCTTTAACGACGATATTAAGGTAACGATAATAGCTATGTAAGCAATTCATTTATGCTGGTCATTCGTCTACTATAATCTCAATAAGCAAAGCTAATCTGGATTTAGTTCCCATATTTATTATAAGAAATAATGACCAAATGTCATGGAAATACAAGTCAGAAAAACTTCTTCGTTTGGGGTCCGTCTTTGGGGTCTGTCGACGTGGGGCAGTGAGACAGTATCTGTGATTAGGTATATTCTATAATCATATACACTATTGCCATTGCTTTTTGTGCGCTTACAAATACACGTACACATTGCACGTATATTCTACAAACTACAATAATTATGCTTCAACATGGAAAAAGGGCAAGAATGAACGAAATGGCTTTATATTTATCTATATAATTAGTGATTAATTATTAGTATTACAATTGCAAGGAAAGGAATAACGCAAGAAAAGGTTTTACGATTGCCGAAGAATTTTCCTCCTTCAAATTTTTATTTCACATTAATTGTACCTATACCTAGCTATAATGATATTCTTCAAAATTAATTTTGTACAATATATAAGTCTTTCATTAAATAATATACTATATATTTATTTTTGTAAACATATTTTAGCTACTTTAAATATACGACAGTTTGTATGTTCGGAACTAGTACATCTTCATTGAATCACCTATGTAATTGCTCGTATACTAAAAAGTATTTTGTAGAGAGACTAATATGTATATAGATACACCAGTTTTTATAGGCATACTCGGTAATTGTACATTAAAAAGTTTAAGCAACCAATACAGTCAGCCTTTATTTTTAAATATTTTGAATATATAGTAGAATTGTAGCAAGTTCAGCCAGTTTGTTAAACCTATTTTCAGGAAGACTTGTAATTTTATTTAATTTTAAGGCAGCCTATATATATGTAGTATGTAGCAGCTTCACTGAGGTCGACTACGATTACATTTTATTGTTTTTGTACATATGAAGTCACAAAGCTCAAGTATTTTGGTAGGTAGTCGGGTTTTAATTTTGAATTGTAATGTTGTACTTACTACGTTGATGTATTTTTATTGCACAAGACGGCATACGTTACATAACCTAATTGTACTGATACTTGTACTAGCACTAGAACTTTTACCTACACAACTGTTTTCTAAACTGAAATAATTTCTTTCCGCAAATCCATGTACCCTATAGAATACAGATGCCTATAGGTATGAACATTGCATTGTAAAGGAGGCAGAATTTTTCGTGTAGTTACCTACATACCTTAGTTACATACGAGTACAAAAACACTCACACTCCGACACTATTTTGATGATTTTTCCAGCCCTAACAGCTAATCTTAATTATGTAATAAATAACAATGTAGCAAATGAGAAGTGGATGTTTTTTTTCTTCAGTGTCTGCTACTTGCACAACGAAAATGTTGCTTTTGGTCCTCATCCGAAAGATAATGGAGCACCGTCCAACATCTGCTTGGCACAAAAGTGAGGCAACTGAACTCCCTTTAGCAGGATCTCCGACAAGCCCTACAAATTATAGAAACAAATTCCATTAAGATTTTTTTTTTCAGACAGAGCAAGAAATTCCGACACCAAAGTTGAGTACTGCCAGAGCCAGACACATTTGTTTACAACTTCACAACCGCTGCAGTTTGCTAGTTCGTAAAGAAACACTTAATTTTCATTCCTAGTCTTTAGACTAGGATTAGCTAAGACTTTTAATATCTAAAAGCCCTAGCTGGTTGGTGTTTTATGTATTATATTATATATGTAGGTCTGTCCCTTTTACTTGTTTTGTTCCTTACATTTCACTTTACACTCCTTCAACTCTTTCTCACAATGCCCGCATACATATAGCTTCTGATCGGTGTTGGTTCTACAATGCAATGCACCGCTAGTCATTTTGCTAAATGTTTATTCCGGTATTTAAAAATATCCCTAGTTATTTTAAAGTCAAAAAATTATTAGGTACTAAGAAAAGAAGCAACATTACGCGGAAATGTGAAACCGCGAATATAAATAAAATAAAAATACTGAAATTAAATTGACCGGATACAACTGCATACTATGCATATATTTATAGCTCCCATTCGCATTCCCAGCTAATTGTTTTAAATACATGTAACTTGCACATGCAACTCTTTTGACCACTAATAAAATATACCACAAAATCAACTGTTTATCTCAAATCGAAGTTACTATACCTTGATATCAGGGATGCATGCTTCAATGCAGTAGACGAGAATGTAGAATCCCGCACAAAATCCAGCCACCCAAAATGCCAAGAAAATTAAGATGAGCAGCCAAATTAAAGAGAAGATAGGACTTCCGTTTCCTCCAGCCATTTTTCGTCAGTAGTAGAACAAACTAACTGAGGTTACAAACAACTATAAAGTTTTATTGGAGCTCCTATTATTATATAGGTAACTTTATAGTAAACAGTGAAAATCCTTCCAATCCTATGCCGTCACGGAGTGCACTGTGTACTGTGTAATATGCGTGTTAGTTGATCGTTTTTTTTTATTAAAGTTATTGAAACTGGACTGCGTAGATTGTATCAGCAGATTTATTGAGTCTTGACTGCTAAATACTAAATGCTTTGAGCCTTCAGCTTGGTGATGATGCTCCTGGAAGGAAGAAACTTGGTTCACTTGTGGTTTTGGATTTGGACTTTTGTTGGGTGTGGTGAAACTAGTGCAGACACAAGTCAGATATTATTTTATAAGTATCTCCAGTCCTCAATACATCATAGACAATAATACATTTATCTTTCTATTATCGAACGAGCACTGGGAGAACAATGATGCTAACGTAACACGTCAAGTATAAATAAAGTATGTGTCTGCAGTAAAATATGTATAGCACAGACACTATGTAATATTAAGAGAAATTGTACTGTCAGTGTCAATGGTTGCTAAAGTTGACTTTACTCTCTGATCGCAAGCATCAAAATGACAGACCTACGTTATTATAATTGTACAAAATAATTATAATAGGCGGAGAACGGACGGAAATGTGATAATCTTCCAACGTAAAAGCCACTGACTTAGTGTTACGGTTACAGCAGAGTCCTTTTCATGTCTCGTTTATTTGTGAAGTGAGAATCTGAGAGCCGTGACGGTAGTTACCTTGTTATGCCGTGTTATGTTGTTGTGATTGTAGCGGAACTGGAGGGACTCAAAAATGCTCTCTCTCTTAAATGTTCAAAGTACACTGATACAGTATACCAAAATAAACTTTGGCTTCAAGCTTGGAAAAAAGGGAAGGAAAAAAACTCTAAGCCCCTTCTAATGGTGTATATAGTGCATCAAGCATCAACGGTGTTTCATATAATTAGGTATGCACACTTGCACAACAGGCCTGCACTACCAACAAAATAAATGGACAGAACTTCGTTCTGTTAATTCTGTTATGAAATCAAGAGAACCAAAAAGAATGATGCACTTTGTAGGCTTATAGCTACATTATTACGGAGGCATATGCAGAGTACAATGATCTGGTGATAAAGATAATGAATAATGAATTGCGATAAAGAATTTGGAATTCTTGTCGTATTTTTTTTTCGGACCTGTATCAAGGAATTCAGGGGTTCATGGGCATAGACAAACTGAAGGGGCCATAAAATGTATGTAAGTAAGCTTTTTTTGTTGTGAAGTGAAGAGTCAACACAGGTGCACCTAAATGCGAGAGTCAAAGTACTAGTACCTAAGTCTGGCCTAAGTGCTTCCCCTTTTGGAGACCTTGAAAAAGTGATCTTAAGTTGTTCGAAGTTTCGAAGGCACACCCTGAATTGTTTACACCCCATCAGACCTACACAGACCTTCCGGGACTCAAGCAGTCATTCCAGGCACCTTTCTTGAAATAGAAAAGGCAATATCTACAGATACACTCTGACAAATGAACCACGGTGTATAATTCTGTATTATTGTTTAGGCATTTACGTAGGTTCCTACTGACTACAGGGCTTCAAGCACTCTCATGTATACTACACATTTTTGACACAGCACCGTGCAAAACCGAATACTGGGATTATATTTTCCGCTTCTACAAGTGATACAAACAAGTACATAATACGGTTTGCACTCATACTCATTTAAAATTATAGCATGCTTTGCACTTTTAATTCTTAAACTAAGATGGGTAACCATTTATTATCCTCCTTAACTCCTATACTGGCACTGGGAGTGGAACAAGATTTTTTCGGGGGCAGCATGGCACTGTAAATTATTTTAGCTGGGAGCCATTGAGCCAAGTAGGAAAGTAAAAGTGAAGCTTTCTGACTTTAGCTTGTACTGCGTGTCAATAGAGAATATAAAAGTATAGGCAATTGTTGGTATCTATATTGTACATAGTGTACCTACGAATCTTTATGTTCAAACTTTATGAATTATTTTAACACAGTCGGAGTCTCGGAGTCGAGCAGCGACAAGCAATGCAACAGGGTATAATTACCTACAATATGATACAGATACGAAGTACTTCAATAAATGCACTCGTTGCAGGATTTCCAACGTGTTGAGTAATACCTGTTGAATAACTAAAAATTCTGATCCACACGTGTTTTCGTTTAGCAGATATGCATACGAAAGCATTGATAGAATTGCCTCTCATAAGTACACCTTTATTGCTGCATTGCTTGCTGTTTCCTGTCAACGTTTCTAGAGACGCGGAATTACAAAGCGATTCTTACACAGTGTAATCATTTATTGATAATCAAAATACAACGAGTACACTCGTACTACGGGCATGAGTTTATTTAAGGATAAATGTAGGTTTGATTTTATATAATAATCTTACTTGAATGGCACATTTGTTCAAGATAAATATATTTCGAATTGAAACTGTTCGATTGATTACTACTAGCCTGATTTTGTTATGCATATATTATGGTGCAATAATCGATTGATTTAAGCACAAAATAGTAAATCTCATTCATGACACACATGTAGGTACCTACCTACAATCTTATACATACATACTATGAGTCGCTTCACAACAATGCTATGTCGTGATATCATATCAAAATAGAATTGGTAAGCGGTAGTTTGAGAGCAAAAGGGGATGTATGCTTACAAACTTTCGAACATTTCAGGTAACAAAATGAATTCACCCCTATCAGTTTTATATCATAATTCAATAATAATAATTATCTATTCATTGACGATAGTGTAGAAGGGACAGTTTTTATGTAAATTTAAATCGATCTGATGGTTTTGTAAGTAAATAAAATACTTAATTAAAATTCGAAGGTACTGCTACTGCCCAATGAATGTTTTCTTGAGTGACCAGAGCTTATGTTAGATTCGTCTGGACTTGAGGTTTTGATCTCTCCGGGTAAGGAATGAAGGGAAGGTGCGGAGTTTAATGGTTCGGCCTGTGAATTTGACTTGGGATGCACAACATCATTGACTGCGGCCCGTAACATTTCTTCGTTCAAATTGACACTTAAAATGCTGACAGTACTATTTGCCATAAGTAACGCCGTACTAGCATCCGGCAATGCTGGGGCGTCTCCTAATCCTAATGACGGCGAGTAATTCTCATAGCCGACTCCGGCTTGCCCAGCAATACTAGGTCGTGGTGTATGAGAAGCACTTATGGAACGAACAAAAGCGTTTTTCTTTTCACTTTTTACTCGTCCCCTATTCAGCGCATTGTAGAACGATTTCTTCATTGATTTGGGAGAATATTTCTTGGGTGGGATGAAATCAAAATTACTTGCGAAAGGACTATTTTCATCATTGATCATTTGGTTGCTAGAATCTTTCAATGGTCGTTGGTAAAAAGTGCTACCAATTCTTGATGGTGACGGTGTACGGGTTGTTGGTTGACTAGATGTTTTAAACTTCGAGATGAGATCATCAACAACTATGCCAGCCTGACTGGCTGAAGTGGATATTTTCCCATCGCAAGTTGCAGGAACTGGTGCCGTTGTGTGTTGGGGAGAGGTCTCTTTCCTATGTTGATCGATTAAGTCACATGCCTTGCCTAGTAGAACAATGCTTCCAAGAAGACGGAAGGAGGACAGGGCAATGTAGAACAAAACTGCAAGGAGAGTTGTTGCCAGAAATGGGCCTTTAAGGGATGGTCGGATCACTCTTGCAAGTACCACTGCCAGGGGCAAGGGGACAAATCCCAAACGACGTCCAATCATATCCGAGTGATCTGAAAATGCCCGCTTCTGTTTGGTCTGTGCTAAGTCGTAAGCCAAACTTAACGTGTATTCTCGATATATCTAAAAACAAAACCATAATTGATAATTTTATTCACTTTTTAATAATACTGATTGCTAACATTACGACAGAAACAACATCCGAATTGAATTCACTTATTACACTTACATGAGCAGGAATTTCGTTGAATCTAGTAATAAACGCATGTTTGAGCCAGTCAACTCCAATTTCAGCCAAAAGTACCATAACACAATCGGGAAAGAGTACCCAAAACCTGGATTCCTCCCACGAATACTCTCGCATTGTTTGAATACAAACGATAAGCAGCAACACACACAAATGAAACCTTTCTCTTACATCACTGCACGAAACCTAGAAAATCAAATTTGAATTGTTTAAATTTCACTTTGCCTTACATTTCTAAACTTCCACAATGTTAAAGATACTGATTACTGAGGCAGAATTAAATTATGCTATTGATACTTGTTTTTAATTCGTAGTGAAGTTTTTCATACCTGGAAAAGATTAATTTTATCAAACTTTTTGAACACTGCTCCTTTCAATTCGACGAAGTTATTGGACATCATTACAGTCAAGAGAGCACGATTATTTGCATTAATTGCAACACTCAGTGTTGTACCTTGAAGAAGAAGGACCATGGCGTGACCAAATACACTTCCCACAGCCAATAAAAGATGAGCTGTTACACCCATTTGACTCTTTTTGTCTGACTTTTCAGTAGCCGTCAAAAAAAGAGCATCTAAAAAGATAAAAAATGTTTTACATTAAAATAAATCTCAATTCATACAACTGTCTTTTTTTCATCCCATTAAATATAATATTCGTACATACAATAAATTTTTAATATGAAGATTTACCAAGGGTGTCCTGAACAAAAGATGCGAAGAGGCGGTCCCCAACTTCTAACATATTATAAAATATGTACAATTTTATTACAGACTGACTCTTGATCACATGGTATAAAACTGAAGTATCTATGTACGAGTAGACGTAGGCACACGATACAAAAATTATAAGTTTCATCAGATCACATTTTTCTGCCGGTTTTAAAAATCCTCGGAGTCTAAAATCAAATAAAAATGTTACAGTGGATGCCCACAATCATCAATTTTTAGCTACTGTCAGATTGAGACATATATTTTAGCGATAAAAAGTAGCTGTCACCCTCACCTCCTTAAAGGAAATTCGAACTTGATAATATTTTGAAATATTTTTAGAGTCAGTCGTAACATCCCCAGTAACCCACGTAATGGCAAGAACGTGAACAAAAATAGAAATGCATCTAGACATTGTAAAAATCCATACGCCATTAACTTTTCTAACTCTCGAGGAACACTCATGAACGTGTAGACTTTTTCTCGCCTGGCAGCATATCGTTCCTCTTCAAGTTCTAGGATGTAACCCCGAGTTAGCTCTTGTGTGACATAATCTTTTAAACTCTGTAAACCATCAAAGTTAAACGTATAAATTATAGGGCATGAAACAACGAATTAGTCTAGTTAAAATAAAATGCTACTGCGGCATATATATAAAAATACAATAATTATTACCCGCTTCCATAATCGTGTCGAGCTCTTTGAAGGGGACGATGGAATCGATGAGGTAGCCCGATTGTTCGAATTCTCCGAGCACTGACCACCGTTTTGTACAACTGACGACATCACGATTTATTATTTTACACAACTCAGTTTGAAAATGTTGATTGTGCTGGTATTTCTCATTTCACGATGAATGCTTTTATTAATGCGTTCCACAGACCCATTCCTCAATTATTCTAGTTGAATTTCACTGGTGGCTGGTGAGCAAATAACTTCTAATTAAAAAGAATACGTCACGAATACAACTCATACCCACTATCCATGATTATGTCCAAAATTGTAGTTTACTTCACATGTGGAAGTGACATGGCTCAACACAAGGGGTATGAAATTTGAAATTGTTCTTTCAATTAACAGATTGTTTGAACTACCAATTAATTCATTCAATTACACATCACTCAATTGTTAATCGTCAATCATAATCGGTAATGGTTAATGTTAGCACAGATTACTTGTTGGGTATTTTAACATCACCGTCGCCGCAACGCTCAACGGTTGCATATTCCAATTGCACCTTTGCAGCATTGCAGCACATCGTATTTATACTAAATGTATGTAGTGAACAGAGGTCTTGTTAATTGTAAATTAACAAAATTTGTACAGTAATAAAATTATTAACACATAAAGCAGCAACTTGTATTTTTCTTAAATCATGAGTCACTGCTCAAATCAAAAAATATTACAACGGCTGCGGGCACCGGCACCGGATCTTACGACACAAAACAAACAATGTATGTACGAGAATTAGATGTCCGACAGTCAGTTCTTAGCTGTAATAACTGCACGCAACAATTAAGTTGATTATTTCTTTATAAACTGTACAAATGAATAACAGCAATAGCACCGAAATAAAATCACTTGTGAATTGTACACTTCCAAACTTCGTTTTACTTGTTTCTCGAATCAATCGTTGACGATTGCCGACAGGCTGGCTGATACATACATAACTGGAAACTGGAACAAGAATTCTGGAATGCGGATACACGGACTATTAATTCATTTCCGGATTGAACTAATATTCTAGCGATTTACAGCAATAAAATTGTAATAGTGTATTAACGGTTTACATACCTTTTTGTCAAGAAATACAGCTCATAATATGGATGATGATGATATTGTTGATTGTTGCGATTCATTCAACTGACAAAAAATTCACACAGAAGTTATCCATCTGTACTGTACAATCAACTCTAGCATCTCCAAATCCAATGTTACCACGTTTGTTTAGGAAACTGCGCAGGTAGTAGGAAAGAAACAATATTGTTTTAATTAATTGTTGCTGTTAATACATGATTTAATTTTCCATATGACACCAAAATTAATTGTTGAATGTGCACATTTTAAATTCCATATTCACAAAAAATGTGAACCAGATTACGCGTACTGTACACGTACTGTTCTACTCTTACTGTTACTGTTACGTAATGATTTCATGAGTACAACTTTCCCGCTGGCATTCACTCAATGCTCTGGAATCTGGAAATGATTGATCATTCAACTGTCTCACGGATTATTTTGATTGAATTAATTAATTAATTAATTATAGTTTTTTACCTTTGTTCTCAACAGTCATTAGAAAACATTACAAACAACCTACTACTACTACATGACAGCTTTAAAGGATTAATAAACCCTTAGAACAAACCAACACCAACTACAGTCCGGACATGGACATTTGTTGACACTGCACTGGACAGTTGACGTCGGCATAACCAGGACAGAGTCCTATAGTCAAAATCAAAAATAGTTGACCTGTTGACCCTTAACATTTTACTGTTTGCCCAGCCATGAGTCATGCCGCATGACGGCCTGCAACGAGTTCAAACAACCTGTTAGTTAGCGTAGAGGACGTGGTACTGTAGTTTGTAGCATGTACCTTATCATGGTTAGTTGTACGTGACCGTTTCCATGGTTACTGTATAACATAACAAAGTGGCTGGCGCATACTTCTGTTTCAGTAAAATTTGTTATTCGACCCGGTAGCATGACCAACTACAGTGGAATCGAAAATATAGGAATGTAAATAGGTAGGTACACTGAATAAAGAGGCACTAAAGTTTAGTTGCCATGGTACCAAGTACACCTCATGAAGTTGGTGGATTTCGGTTTTGCGGTGTTTTGTCATTAAACTAGTAGGAACTGAACGAAAGTTGAGTTTTACCTTTATTACACTATGTAAAAAGGATGAAAGTGTTTACCAGGCCATG
>JAQFZC010001345.1:0-31338 GCA_034695205.1 Dicyrtoma fusca
TGCAACCCGTCGGGCTGAAAATAGGCTAGTAATTACTTTACTGGTGCTCATAACTGATGCAATTTCCTGGTACAATTACCTGATGCATTTTCCGGGTGCAATTTCCTGGTGCAATTCCCTGGTGCAATTCCCTGGTGCACTCAACTGGTGCACTCAACTGGTGCAATTTACTGATTCACTTAACTGATGCAAATAACTGCTACTGGTGCAGCACCAGGAACCTGCATCATGTAATCTTACCA
This sequence comes from Dicyrtoma fusca, assembly GCA_034695205.1. Classification (NCBI taxonomy): domain Eukaryota; kingdom Metazoa; phylum Arthropoda; class Collembola; order Symphypleona; family Dicyrtomidae; genus Dicyrtoma; species Dicyrtoma fusca. Next base: position 243 of record JAQFZC010001345.1, read on the forward strand.
GTAATTATACATACTTATAATTATATACGGGCGAACTGGAAGACCGAAAAGGCTCTTGCGATTGACAGTAGTGGTCGTGGTCGGATATGCAAATACCTTTTTTTCCTTATTCGGTTAAAATGTGTTTAAAAATCAAAATTCAAGGACTTCCTAACCTGTTCCACCGTATGAAGTTGACTCCATGCATGTTTCCGGGACTTTGGGGAAAACATCAACATCTTCAACGGCTTTTAACAGAGGTTTCCTTCGACGAAGCTGGGGTGCTTGCACGGACATTTTTATCGGGCCTTATTGGAATCTGATTTTACTAAAGATGACAGGTGACAGACGTGTACTGTCAATATTAATTTATAGACTGCACGTACTCAACGCACCGACATTATTGTACGTTTTAGATTTAAAGCACTGAATAAATAACTGAAAGTATTCGATCAATCTTAACTCAACTCACTGTACTCGCAAAGCGTTGCGTTGCGAGGCGGAAAAAGTCGCAATAAAAGGCTTGGAGTTGTGAAGAGTTAATAGCTTAATAGCTCTTCTACTGCAAAGATGACAAATTGCACAAATCCAACAGATTTAAATCAAGATCATTGTATACACAGACAGCAAATAAATTCAACCGCACAAGGTACCTACTTAAATAAATAGGTATTAAAGTTGAAAGAGTTTTGGAATTGATTTTGTTGAAGGGACAAATGACAGACAAATGCAAAAGTTGAGAATGTTGAATTGATCCAAAAGGATCGCCAAAAGTTTGCTAGTCTAGTCAACGCAAAATCTACCCTAGTCAAGGCTAGTCTAGTCAGCTAGTCAGCTATCTTTTAACACGGAGAAGATCCTGGCTAGTCTAGTCTAGTCTAGTCATTTGTTTTCTGGGCCTTTTGCTAGTCTAGTCTAGTCTAGTCAAGCGGCCGACAAAAGCCGAAAAGCCTAGTCAAGGCAGGCTAGACTAGGGCAGCACTGATTGGAGACGGAGACGGAGATTCAAAAGTCTAGCTAGACTGTGATTCATACGCGCAATTTTTGATAATGTAATGAAGCCCGGGAACGGAAAGTGAAGACACGGCTACAAAGTTAAGTGAGAATGTTTGTTTTTGTTGTGTTCACTGTTCGTTAAATTAAATTAAAGAGTGATTGTGGTTAATCAAAAATCAAACTCAACCCATGACTTAATTAGGATTTTAATTAATTGAAGTCAGTGGAAATGTTCCATGTAAACGGTAAGTGTCCAAGAGTCAGTCGTCAGTACAGGGCGTCTTCTTTTCTTTTGTCCATTGTCAGTGTCACCGACACCGACCGACAGAAAAAGCAGAGTGACGACTAGTGCTTTAAAATTGTGATTATTATAATATTGTAATAATTGTAATTAGTATTTTTTTAATTTACTAATAGTAATGACCACATTCAAATTGTGATTGGGGGTACAATTACGATTACAACGATACTTAAAAATTGTAGTGTTACCTATACTATATTACAAATTACAATAATTTACGATTGAATGAATTTTTGTTATGTATTTTCAAACAGCGCAAAAAAACCTTTTAACGATTTTCAAACAGCGCAAAAAAACCTTTTAACGATTTTCAAACAGCGAAAGCGAAAGGACGTTCTAGGATTCTGATTCTAGGCTTTCTAAAAGTGCAAAACTGTCTTTTAACGTCTTTGTAAGAATATTAAAACGACAGAATTCTTCTTAAACGGATGACAGAGCAAAACGGCGTTTTGACGCTTTTTAAAAATGCTAGACGACAGACGACCTTTTAACATTTTGTTTTTCAAAACTCGTTTTATAACCTTTTTCAGAAGTAGTATAAAATGCAATAAAATAAAGTATTGTCTGTAGTTGTATTGTCATGGCAGTGGTATTGTGACTAACTTTTACAGTTTGAAGTCTTTGAAGTGTAATAATAAATTGTAAATGCGTGACGACTGCGATTCATTGTTGTAGTTGTAGTATCGTAATTTATAGTGATATATTCTAGTCTAGTAGTATTCACAATAACAACATTTTCATAATGCTGATAAACTGATAACTATAAAGGGAACAGTGGCCCTGCGATGTTCAAGCTTTAAACTGCTTGGCTGTAATTTATTGTTGTTTGTAAGTTATGAAATTATGATGTCCAAAGGGATGTACTGAAAGTCGCTGTATTCGTCATTCGTAGTTTACATGCGATTGAACTGATCATCCCACGCTACACGGGGACTTCCCAAGAAAAATTAATTTGGAAACAATGGGAGAGTTATATCAGAAGACGGCATTTGTCCTGGACCACTGTAAACAAACGAGGGAGCTGACCGGACAAACTATAGAAATTGAACTTGGAACCCGGTCCATGTCATTAGGATGCTTTCAGTTCATTCCATCGTTAATGAAGTCATTGTGGAACTGTATGGCAGAAAGTACGCTGGAGTATGCTCGGATTGTGTGGGATCTTTTTGGAGACGAAAGGCTAATTCGATTTATTACGAGTAATCCTCAAAAGGCTATCAGCTTAAATGACTGGAGTCATGCTCAGCAGAACATGACCTTTGTGAGTTCCTAAGTCAGATTTTTATTCAGTTATTTGTTAGATTATTGATTTAATTGATAATATAATTAATTGATTTATCAGTTATTGGAGATTATAGATTACGTATATTCTAATTCTAATATAGGTAAGCGACTAATGAAAATGAACGAAATAGGAATTTTATTGAATTTGTTATCCAATTTTTAATAAAGGCGCATGAGGCTTTTGCAGCAGCCGGACCACCGTTCAATGCTCCAGGTACAGTGCAAGTGGGAATCATTTCAGCTATAAAGGCGTTATCAGAGCCAACGCCGTCACAGGCTCAGTTCATGAAGGCTTTAGGGGATGACAGAATGGCAACTAAGGTGAATGAATTAAACAGTAAAAAGTACTAAATTAGAATTCGAACGAGTATACGTTTTGTTGAACGTTAAGTAGATCCTAGAAACGTTCTAAATAATTTATTGTGGTTAATTTTGACAGTCTCGGATAACGAACAAAGGTCGAATCATTTGCATAACGTCCTGTCTCACTGACTTTGATCTCGAAGAATTTATTACTACCAACTTAGCGAAGAACAACAATGCAGCTCTTGCCACTGATCGGTACGTCTACTAGACATAGTTTTGAATGTAATCTGGTGTATGTTTATGTTATTATACATAATAATATTGCCTTTGCTTTTTTTGGTAATGGAATTTTATAGGAAGTTACCTATTGACGAACTGGAATTTGTGTTGATCTCATTGCATCCCGTTGGAAAGGATCACCTCAGTAGAGTTCTCAGCCATTCTAGCAAAGATGTATGTAAATATTAAGTTTAGTTGTTATTTTTGATTTTGTTGACAAAGTTTTAAAAAGAGTACTAGAGTCCATTTTTTGATATATCCTTATTATAGTAGCTGTTGTGATAGGTCAAAATTGTGTCGTGAAGAAATAATAAAAGGTAATGCTTTTTTTGTTACTTTTCTTATGCTTCAATTCAGATTGGTCCAAACGTTAAATTAGAAACTTACGTTCTTACTCCACCCGACTTCTATGGGAAATTGCAAGAAATGTAAGGAAAATAAAACGAACTTTATGATTCTGTTTATTTTGTAGTGCTTCTTCGTAATAAGCCAGGCAATATTAAGGTTTTAATTTCATTCCAGATGCACAGCTCATCATTGTTTAGCTACAACAACAGTGACAGGAATTCCTATGAAAGAGGAAGCCGCTTCGAGCTCTTCTCTCATTTACGATGTTCCGCTTTTTCATCCACGCTTGTCTTCTAGTAAGTATTATAAACTATTAATAACTAGTGTGCGTTTATTTTTTATAAAATCTTCCTTCAGCTTTTGTATGTTTTTGATTTTGGAAATAGTGGATAGTGACATGCAAATCCTTAAATGGGCTGGACCAACTCCTCCAAAAGGGGTTGGAGCTCATCTGTGCAATTCTGCATGTCGTGCAACTCCAGTGGATGTTATCAGTCGACCGACGACTTGTCTCAGCAATTTCGTTCTCAGTGGCCGTTCAGTGTGGCTGGAATCTCTCAAAAAAAGTAAAATTAAACTTTTAGTAGTTTATTTATAGGCTGTTGTTGTTTTCAGATTTACAACAAGTAATTTTGTCAATTGCAGCTACGAAATCCTCGTGCAGCGTATTACTATCCCATGGGGGAGAAATTTGGATTCATGTCATGGAGACAGCAAGAAATGTCCTTGAAGATCCTCCTTCGATATCAGAAGGATGTGGAGGACGTGTTACCGATTATAGAATTCCTGTACGACTGTCTTTCCTTTCTCTGCTTCTGCTTTTTTTTATAACTTATTTTATACTGCTTAGAAAATTGTAACGTAACTTGATTACGATCTTACAAATATGTGTATTACATTCGTAGCTTCACTTTATGTACTTACCTGTTTAACTTAAATGCTAGGATTTTGTGGAATTCATGAAACAAAATATGCTCGCACCTTATCCTCCCTCCAACGTTCTTGCTTCGGTATTGCGGACAGACAAAAATTCCAGCAGCTCACGTCGAGCTAGCAATGATGAAGACTTTTTAACTGTGAAGCCGTACAAAAATTTTGAGAGGAGACTTTGGCGGAAAACTATGTACTGGCCTACGACGATCTCCGGTTCAGTCCTCTTTTCCCTTACTGCTGTAAGATGATTTACATAATTAATTTATTTGTTTGCTTAATGTTTAATTATTTTTCAAACCTTAAACTTTAAATGATAATTTTATTTTTATTAATTTAGCATTTGGACAATTTACTAAAGCTCTTTCCTTGCGATATATTGGATGAAATACAAAAGGTGGAATGTGAGAAAACATTTTGGTCGTTGATGGCAATTGAAGCAAGAAGTGACCCACCACCATTGTCTTCGTATCAGCTAAAAAAGGGATATAAAAAGTAATCCACGCCTGCAATATTGCCAGCTCCTACTTAAGTTATTTATTCTCCTTTTAAGGATTTTAAGGATGAGTTTAATGGATTATTCTGTCTGGTACATAATTACAGGGACGAACTATGGCGAATCGTGTACACCGAAATAGAAACTTTTTTACGAGCCAATCTTCATTCAGAGGTACATAAAAGTGTACTTGAATGTTTCATGGAAAGCAGGCGTTCAGATGATAAAGTCCCAAGTCTGGACGACACTACGAGTTCGAACTCAAAAAATGGCGACGAAAATAAACTGAAACGACCGGGAAGGTAATATAAACCATAATTCCTCTACTATCGTGTAGATTATGTGATAAAGGACTTCCGGTGCTTAATTAAACGTGTATATATATAATATAATATTAGCTTATTTTACTTCAAAATCAAATTTATTCATATTTATTGTAGCAATGGAATCGACGCAGGTGACTCTCCACCTCCGTGCAAAAAACTGAGAATTGAACAAAATGAACCTCGTATGAATTTATTAGCTTTGTGGCGGCTGAAGACTGAAAAGAAAAGTACACGAATTTTACCCGAAGGTCTCAAGCTGTATGCTCATCTTAAAGAATCTCAAGCACCCACTCAAAACCAAGACTCTCCTGCTCCCTCAGTCAAAGCAGGCAAATAAAACCCAAAACTGGGGGAGAAGGATAGCCATGCATTTATCTCCGTGAATATACTTAAGCATATAATAAGCATACTTTCATGTACAATTTTGTCTTCATTAGGATTAGGAAGGTGCTTGAACCAGTAGACAGATTTTTATATATTTTTTTGAATAAGTTCTTTTGATTTTTTTCTATGGAGCAGAAAATGTTCCAGTGACATGATGAATTTGACCGGTGTGTTTTTTTCCGGTTTATGCAATTGACATAAGCCAACCGGCTATTGCAGCTCTGCAGTATTGACTTGATACAAATTTTCTCTCTATAGTACATACATATACTAATGTGTTTACCAGTAGTAGTAGGACTGATAGCAAATTGTGTTTTGTGTATAAATAAAGGTACTAGATAGGTTTTGTAATGTATTAATTAAGTTAGTTACATTTTTTATTGTTTAAAAAATGTAAATTCTTCAAAAAGTACAAGAATGACTGTTTTGGATTTATTATGGTAGCATTTGATCTCTAGCGTGTAAGTGAAACTTGAAGGCACATTTATATTAGAGCTGCTTTGTATAATTTTTTAATTTTTTGGTAGTAAATGCAGTCGAATTATTATAAAAGTAGCACTTTCACAAACAATCTTCTAAACGTGTTGCAATAAAACAATATCAATAAAAGAAAATCGTATTCTCGTACGATTGCTCTATACTAGATATCCCCAACAAAAGAAGCGGCTTATATTCACTGCACAGTGATGCATTTTTAACAAATTGCAATTAATTTTTGTTTCCACTCCATTGCAGCTCTCCTGCATTTTCGTCCGTCACTTCAGCTTCCGCACCCTCGGCCTCGCCTGCTTCAAACAACAAATTCACAGCGATGCGATGTGGCAAAAATTAGTTACGATTATAATTAAATTATCAGTTTTTCCAACGACGCTACTGATTTTCAATTAACGGCAGTAAAAAGATTACGTACCTTTTCCTTGTGTGTCTGGCATCGTACTGGCGATGCTGGATAGGTCAAGGGAGTCAGGTCTAAGTTTGTACTGCCTGATTTCTCCAGGATCACTTATTCCTCCAGCTCCAGCCGGACGCATCGGCTCCTCCGGAACGTACTTACTATTTTTAATCTGACCCTGTCCTTGTCCTTCCCCTTCGTCCAAACTAACTTCCTCCATTTCCTGCACTTCCTGCTCAGAGTCAGGAGCTAGTTGAGTTTTGACAAGTGGAATTCGTAGGAATTCCGATTGGCCCGAATCGGGGGAAGGAAATGGAGCAGCAAGGGCTTCATTTGGTCGAGGTCCATCACTCATTGTTGCCAACAATAAGAAAAGGAGCGGAATCAACCGTGGACTCACGAGAATGAGGGAAACACTTGACTTTTTTGCCTCAGCACTCACACTGGACCTTGAGTTGGAATTGGAATGGAAATTCATACGGACTGGGATTCGCCTCAGTTTGAACTGACGCGAGGACAAATTTTATAGTAAAAAAAAATGTAGTACAAGTAAGTAGGTACTTAATTTGTTTAATGCCAATGCTGGAATAATTGCATGAGGTTCAAGACTGCGGAAAAAATGGCAAAGGAATGTGTTGACAGACAGCGAAGGTGGATGACTAATACTTGTTAGACTCGGAGTCAGAGAGATGCTGAGATTAGTGTGCAATAGTGCAATGTGCACCATAAAAAGACAGACAGACAGCGAAGCAAAGGAGTGGACACAATCGACGAGGGGGAAAGGGAGATTTTTGCAAGTATTCGCAATTCGCAATCTACCCACATGCACATACATATCATCGGTTAAGATGCACATAGGCAATTTTGTCTCTTAACCAAAGCTATACAACTAATGTATGAATGCCAAAGCAATGAATGGACTGATTTTGCATCGTAACGAGTATTAGTAGTGTAACGACTGGTTTGTATCTGTATGTATACTTACCTACCCATAATACTTGTACTATCCGATGACTCACGGTCACGGCAGTTCATTTTGCATGGATCTCGACATCTCCCTCGATTGCTCGGCGTATTTTCCTTCGTGTAATACTTGGAGTCTAATTTCTAGGTAAAAAAAATTACATCATCGTGTGGGACGGGAAGTTGGGCAGGGTAGTATTATAATAAGTAGATCTATGCAAGTGAACATAAGGTAAAGGGTTCGAGGCTTCGAGGAAAGGAACGAAGCATTCAACTGAAACACAAAATTATGGGCAGCCGCAACCACGAAGCACGAAATAACTTTGTGGTTGTAGTAAAATACAATGTGAGGGTGGGTGGGTACGATGACACATGGCTGCATACTGCATCTATTTCTATCACAATAATAATCTACCGTCAATCTTCCTTCCAGGTGCAACGTGTCTCATCTATATTTTTACAACCGAATCTACTGAATCTACAAAAACGTTTTGTAGGGGGAAATGGAAAATACATCTTTACAGAATTAAATACATACTTGCAAGTACCTCACGAAAAATGCATAAACCGAAATCCGAAACGCTTGTATCTTCATTTTTTTAAACTTGTATTTTATGCAACGTGCAAAAATTGACGTGTAACAGTATAAAGGAAACAGTGATTATACTGCCATTTTATTGGATTCACGCATTACTTTACCAATTGTAGTTATTTCTTATACCGCCTTCAATTTGAAAATACTGCTGTAGTAATGATTGTTGAACTGCAACTTTTGTACGGCAGAGCTGCTTTGTATAATTTTTTAATTTTTTGGTAGTAGATAAATGCAGTCGAATTATTATAAAAGTTGCACTTTCACAAACAATCCTCTAAACGTGTTGCAATAAAACAATATCAATAAAAGAAAATCGTATTCTCGTACGATTGCTCTATACTAGATATTTCCAACAAAAGAAGCAGCTTAATTTATATTAACTGCACAGAGGCGTGCTTGGGTGAGCGGTTAGGACTGCAGACTGGAATGGAAATTTCCAGCCAAAACGTGCAAAAATTGACGTGTAACAGTATAAAGGAAACAGTGATTATACTGCCATTTTATTGGATTCAAGCATTACTTTACCAATTGTAGTTATTTCCTATACCGCCTTCAATTTGAAAATACTGCTGTAATGATTGTTGAAACTGCAACTTTTGTACGGCATAAAGTAAAATAGTAAAATGAATAGTACTGATACTAAGCAAATTCGGTATTTTAGTATCAGTATTTCATAATGCAAAACACAAAAAATTATAATTTCCTAAAAGCCTAGTTCACCCCTACTTAAATACTTTATGATAACAAAATATACTGCTGCTCTGCTATATAGTCACTGGGTATTATAGAGATATGAAGGATTAGCGTAAGGCGTAAAGTGTAAAGCACATTAAAACGTAATGTTCAGATTCAGACATTATATCGCAATTTGAAATTTAATTATCTATAACAAGTTTCTCTCGTACACTACGAGGCATGGATTGTTTCTTATATGTAAGTTTAGTTTCACAAGGATTTTTGCTTAGATAGCCTAATTGGCCTAAAAATAAAGATTCGGCTTCGTATTCGAGCCACCTTTTATCTAGTAATTCATGGGATCGAATCCGCTTAGCTTCAATTTGGAATATTTTACGAAAAATCTCTTCTACTTGCGGCGATACTTTGGGGGTTTCTGGAGCCGTGAACTTCCCTGCTAGATCCGCTATATTCTCCTCCGTTACTTCCTCGTATGGAAACTTGGCGTAAATTATCCCATACAGTACGATGCCCATGGCCCAAACATCACTCAAGAGTGGGCAGTAGGATTTCCGCTTAACTAGTTCCGGGGACATGTATGCCAGAGAGCCACAGTATTCGTCCATCTAAAACAGTAATAATAATGGAATGAATGTTAAAAATAATAAATAATGATAGTTAATATCATTAACATTGAGCTCACTTTTAAAAAAACGTCATTGTGGACATCTTCAAACCAAGTAATGTTAGGCACGGCAAATCCAAAATCGGATAATCGAATATTTAATTCAGTGTCCAGTAAAATGTTTTCACATTTTATGTCTCTACAAATTGTAAAAATTAATGTTCAAGAATAACTCAAATATTGAACGAATTACAAACGGAAAGAAAAATATTATCAAAATATTAAAAATGTCAAAACAAAACCTCTACCTGTGAGCTATCTCTTTCCGGTGACAATGGGTGACTGCACTGGTAAGCTGACCAAACCACTTCCGACTCAAATTAGAATCTCCCTGGCCTCCATTACTTTTAATGTATTGAAGCAAATTCCCTTTCTCGACCACTTCCAGTATTAGGTAGACTCTGTGCATGGTTTCCATTGCTCCGAAAAATGATACGATATTCGGGTGTTTTAAACATTTGAGGGCTTCAACTTCAGCCGTCACCTTCTTTAGTGCGGGTACAGCTTGTGCTGAGAGGGTCCCTCGGGCCTTCTCGTAGATTTTAACGGCTACATGCTGTCTGTAGGCTTTCCAGTAACCTCGCTAAATAAATTAAAAAATTCATTCATTAATATAGGTACCTAATTATATTTACTACTGCAACTGCATTATAAATAATAGGTTACTTACGTGAACGGTACTGTAAGTTCCTGTTCCTATAAGCTCACGAAGTTCCAAGCCCTCTTCTTCAAGTATAGCGTGATTGCCTTTGGAATCTACAACTTCGGTAGCAACTGACCAAGGGATATCCCGGTGATTTTTATTTATAGGAGCAAATTTATTCATAAAATATGGTCGTTCAGTTGTTTTCCACAGTCCAGGGGGACTTGGCAGTACTGGAGGTTCCATTATTTATGGGCTACTATGGTCTTAAAAATGCTACGTGGATCGTAATGTAAAACTGATCTACCTAGTAGAAGTATAAATAGTGCTAATACCACTAAGTTAACTTTTTACTCCAAGAATAAAGGCTTAAATCTCTTAAATGTTAACTGAATACGCTTGGTTGAGCAAGATATAATAGATTAAAGGCTAAATTCGCTAAATCCTTCTTACCTAAAACTTACCTAAGTTGTCGAACTCGAGGTTCGAAGTGAAGTTCTCCCTTGCTAATTAATCCTACTATACTACTCCTACACTGCGCTGTCTTACTCCTACTCCTGAGTTTCTTCCTTTGTTTTCTGATTCTCAGTTCCTGTCCCTGTCTGTCTACTGATATGAAGACTGAAATTCTGGTCATTCTGGCTGCGTTTCTGAAGTAATCTGAATCTGAAGCCTGTTCGATTGTCTCACTACTAATCCCATTAATATTGTCTGTAGTCTGTTTGATTCTGAAAATTTTGATTCATTTCCATTGTTGTTGTGCCTTTTGTAGTAAAAGTACCTCGTTTGTTTTCGCATAATATTTTTTTTGTCATAATAATTATTATTACGGCTATTCAGATTTTTTCGAAAACAAAAAATTTATTTTGTTTTAAAACTTTATTTTTTTATTAAGGTAACAATAATAGTATTATTAGTAGTTTCTTTGAAAACAGTAATTTTATTCTCTGGATACTCTGGACTGGAGTACCAAGAACAATGACGTAACACCAGGTCGTACGTGACCTTTAACAATTTATGAAAATAACATACATAATTATAATATCCATAGGGATTTATGCCTAAACTTTTATAATACCATATTTTTGTTTGTGCTATGCTATTTAGAATTATATGAATAATTCAATCAGAACACATATTAAGGAGCGGACATTGTATTAACTAGAATTCTTGGTGAGATACCTATTCATACAAATACTCAAATACTAAGAGAGTACTTTCACGTGGATAACAATAATTACATCACTGTAAACTAAAGCTATATTATAACTTTATGCTTTCACTGCAGTGAATTCTAGTTGTTTTATTCATCTGATGACGTATTTTCATCGCTGCTCAGTTCAGAGGAGTCATCACTACCACTGCCCTCCGATGAAATATGGTCTTTGCTTGCCTGCGCTTGTTTAGCCATTAACCTTGTCGCCCTACGAGCAGCTTGTTTCTTCTCGTCTCTTTTGACTTCTTCAATTAATTGATCTACAAAATCCAACTTCCTTTTCACCATTTCCTCGATTTCTTTAGGATTATGAACTCCTGGAGTATATGCTGTGAGCCGACCTATCTGAGCGCTCAATCCGTCTTCCTTAGAGCCAAATACACAATATTTCACGTAACTGGCATTCAGCCCAGTCCGTGCAGACTTTGGCATAGATGGACGTAATCGTCTCAGCTCCTTGAAAGCCTCGGTGTCTTCACCCAAACGAACTAAAGTTGCAACGCTGTCAATTTCCAGTAATTCCACTTTAAGATGACTCTGAAAACTTTTCAATCGCTCTAGCTCAAATTTCTGAGCTACTAAGTTAATGGTGGTTCCAAGAGATCCAAATCGACCGGCACGCCCAACACGATGTTGATAAGTGGCCAGATCGAGCGGCAACTCGAAATTAATGACTAGGTCCAAAGATTCACTATCCAAGCCTCTGGAGCAAAGGTCTGTGCAGACAATGATTTTTTTGGTTCCCCATCGTAAGCAATTATAGGATATAGTCCGGTCCTTTTGAGCCATTCGACCCGACAGAAGTTTAGCATCGATTTCTTCCTTACACAAGTCTTCGTAGACTTTATTCGCCCTAAGTGCAGATAAAATGTACGAAAGAAAATAAAAGCGACGAGTTAAGAAATTGAGAGTACCTTCATTAAAAGATTGAACACAATCCTTACACATAATATAAAGTATAGGTAAGTTATCAAACACTGACCTCAACTGGTACTGGCAAAAGATCATAGCTTGTGTAAACTGTATGTGCTTTAAGATTTTTAATAAGCACTTGTACTTGGCAGCCACTTCTTCTTCCCGATCCAACCTTCTTCTATCCTCGAGTACTTTTTGAACCTCCAAAACAACGTGACGAATCCCAAGTAAAGCAGGTTGATCGACGTCTAATAGGATTTTTTTGGGATTGTTCATAAACTTGATAATGAATTCATCCAAACCGGAAGGATAAGTTGCACTAGCTGCAATCACTTGCTTTTTTGAAGGCATTTTGGACACAATGAACTGGACGTCATCAAAAAATGGTGTGTCCGTCAATTTGTCGGCTTCATCCAAGATTAGAACGGTTACGTGGCTCAAGTCCATAAATCCTTCTCGAAGCAAATGAGAGATTCGACCTGGAGTTGCCACTGCAATCTGACATTCTGTTGCATTCACAATACTAGACGAAACTGGGATTCCGCCAATGAACGTGTGGATAAGTAATCCTAAAAAGGTAAATTAATAAACACTATATATAATTCGAACTATTAGAGCACCAATATCACTTTGCTTTGACTAATGAGGTTTATCAAAATAAAAATAATGAATTACAACAGGTGACAAACTTACGATCCATAAATGATCCCATCTCAGCAGCAACCGAGGAGTTTTGCAAAGCGATCTCTCGCGATGGATTCAAAATGACGACTTGAATATGCTGATCTGTGACATCCACCGTCTCCAAAGCAATTACAGTGAAGACACAGGTTTTTCCAGTTCCGGATTTGGCTTGGATGAGCAAGTCTAACATTATGAGAACATACAACAATATTTATTACTTGATTAGAACAGTTGAAAGTTATTTGCAAAAATCGATGCCTTGACTTCTTCGATGAATAAAAAAACTCGTGATTAAAATTACACTGCAGTAAAGACAATAATGGCTATATGCACAACCCGAATGACCTCTTCTTAACCGTAGTATAAAGATCAAAGATCAAGGCAAGTCTTCTGCCTTTCGAATTCTTACCATATCCACATTTACCGAGAGGAATGGCCTCAAGTTGTACTGGAGATGGCTTCTTAAACCCACAGAAATTCAAGCCTTGAACAATTTGAGGAGAGATGTGGAGACCACGAAAGTCGATTTCAGATTCATCTCCGGTAACAGTCACATCCCCCGTCCTTTCCTTCTTGTCCCAGTCATGACCAATGACACAATTTCGATCCGTATCAGCCATCGAAGGTCCAATGAGTTTGGAGTCTTTGGAGTTTTATCGCCTCAAAAAGAAAAAAAAACACCCGTTAGAAGTAGAAGTTCGTCTCCCTGTCTGTAATTGTAGCACTGTTTACGAAAACATTAAAACAAACTTATGAAATTACACAAGTAAATAGCACAATACACTTTTTACCCGGGTTTTCGTATGGATTACATCTACAATTCTACAAACCGAAACTAAACTCCAAATGGTAGGTCTGTAGATTAATTTTAACGACCTTATGACCTTTCTTTTGCTAGTTTCGTCGTACATCGGATAAAAATACTGGCGCAACATAGATGTTAAAGTATACAGCTTATAAGATCTTAATTACTGTTAATATTATAAAACTATAATTGATAATAAAATTAAAAAACAGCCACCGACTTACTGACTTACGGAATAATGATTGATGCCAACTGTCAACTGTCACCGATGTTGGAGTGGATTGTAGGGAATGGACAAATGCACTGAAGGGCGATTCTACCCCAATTACGGTCCCACAAAATACTTTTGACTTTAATGATTTAATTAGTTTATTTAAGTTAAAATTATTTAATAATTAATGCAACTTTATTATTACCCGCAGCACGCACATGTCCGCTCGCCAATTCCATGGAAGTGGAAATGTATTCGAAGATGCAGATGGCAGGACCAACAATCTTGCTGTCTGCTGACTTACAAAATTGCAACTCTCAGAAAAACTCTTATTACAACAATTGACCTTTTCGAAAACGTTAAATTATGTACTATGTGCACATTTTCGAAAGTGTTAATGACTATTCTTGAACGTTTTGAAAATGTTTATTTCTAGTTTTGACCCTCATAAAAAAGTGAATTTATTTGTAAATTAACCTTTTCTAAAAAGCATTCTTTCCGTGGTGTCTTAGTGTCGAGTGGGTTAAGCTGTGTCGTACATGCTCTGTCAAAACCGTGTCCTAATTCTTCCATTTTTTTGACATGTATTATTGGATTATTTTAACAAACACCGGGCTCAAATAGTAACCGGTGCTCAAATACTTTCCGGAATTTTGTTGGGTACAATAATTGCCTACTATCTATGCATTGTTGCTACTGAGCCTGAGGTCACCTCACTTCGACCAAAAGGGGCATACTAATACAAGCAAAAGAAGCAAATAATAAATAAAGATCTGTCAAATGAACTACAAAATAAAGTTAATTCGTCTGTAAAAAATGAAAATGGTTTATAATCTATGATTTTGTATTGCAGTTGCCTACATTTTGCTTTCTAATTCCTAACAGACGATCCCGATTTACCTCTATAGGTCGTTCAGTGCCCTCATTGTGGTCTGGTCGTTATGCCCTCAAGTCGGTCCCCATTTTTGTCTCCAGTGTCAAAGGTTAATCATATTTGAACGCATTTACTATCAAAAGTGCAGTAATCAAAGTTTCGACATTCGGATTTTGTTCGATTTTGATTGATCTTTGACACTACTGGAAAAAAAGGGATGGCCACATTTAGGACACAGGCCACAATTAAGTGCATTGACCCTACGAAAATGAATTAGGTAATTACAAATACTTTACACTTACAACATTAGTTATTAATCACTATTAATCACAACATTAATCATTAAATTAATGGGGCATTTCACACGGATTCACATACATATCTCAGTTATCCTTTCCTATAAATAAAATTAGGCACTTTGATCTTACTTTGATCCAAACTTGAACTCGTATTTTTTGGTAATCGACAATTGGCAATTGACTGATTACCAGCTCGTTCGTGTTCAATAACCACTTGTCTAGAGGTAAAACTCTCACTTCTTTTTTGGTGTGAAGTGTGAAGGAAAAATAAAAATTAATTTGTAGCTTTTATAGCTCATTACTCATCGGTCATCCGAGTCACCTTAACCGCATTGCTTAAATAAGTTTTAAAAATATTGAAAAACGTTGCAGTTGATAATGGGAGGGAAGTTTTTACCCATTCCAACAGCGAAGCTGTCCATTCTTGGATCAACGCTCCAGAAAAGGCTTCCGAAATCTGCACAGGTATTTTATAGACAGTCTATTCTATTTTCTATTTCTTGTACAAATCGTTACACTGTGCTTTTAAATATAAGAGTTATTCAAGTTATCTACATATATCATATTTACAATATGTAATTATTTAGGTGTGGAACATTTTTAAACTATTTGAGAATAACCGCTATTCTGAAAAAGTGAGCACTACCTTTCTGTCTTTTAATGGAGATGTTGATGATAACACTCTGATTGTGTCTGTACAACACAGAAAGGTAAGAAGTACCTATATACTAGGTATTTTTATGTAATTGTTGTTACTATTATTCATTTCTGTTACTCACATTACTATTAATCTAATAAGAATATTAAATTGATAGGTTGTTGGGGGCCACGACGTAGCGTTGGCCCTCTCCGGCCCCACTACCAGTGACCTGAGCGAATGTGTAACCAGTGACATGGTACGAGCCTTTGAAGACGCCTTGGACTGGAATTTATGCAATGCTTTTTGTGCCGTAGATGACAGTCTGGTGAATCACATGCAGTTAGAGGAAATGTGCTCTAGAAATGGAACAGTAACGAGTGACCCAAACTACATGTACTACTTACCTATTGAGGATGCTCTCGCATTAAATGTGGCGTAAGCTTTAAACGAAATTACAATAAATTATTTTTAAACCTATTTTAAGAAATTTTTGGGTTATACTTAAAATTAATTTTGATGCAAAAGCAATACCTATCTAAATAGTTCTACATACTATAGGGAAAAGGGCACGACGGACGTGAACGGGATAACAGTGTCGCCTCTATCAAAGGGGGATGCGCAGACAGTGACGGATTACTGGAAATTTTCGGGTCCGGGTACATTAGAAAGGATGGAAGATGCGATTGAACATACAGGATCTGCCGGTGTTTATTTGGATGGACCAGAAGGGAAAAAACTTGCAAGTTGGGTCATTTTATCCCAGTATGGCTCTATAAATGCTTTATTTACTCATCCGGATCATCGAAGAAAAGGATATGCGAAACTAACGATGGAAGCCGTGTCCAAGTGGGCAGCTCAGGATGGACTTGTGCCCACCGTCCAAATCCAGTTGGAAAATAATGCCTCTAAGCTTCTTATGGAAGAAGTGGGCTTCCTTTTTTCACATCGTGTAAGTTGGGTTAGTTACAGGCCACGAAGTTGACGTTGAAAGTGTCAAAGTCTTGCACATTTTAAGTGCAGAACCTGGTTAGCTTCGACGATTGTTCAAAAACCGAAAATGTTTAAAACAAAATTGCGACCGGTCACTCAAACCCAAATGAGATGTGTAATGTATCATTTTAAGGACAATCGCATGTAGAATAGAAACTATACAAACGTAACAAAATATAGATATAGAGCTTTAGCCTGACATTTGTGCATGCCAAGATTTTTTCATGTTTTTTCACTGTTTTTCGAAAAAATTTAAAATTAAAAAACTTAATTAAAAAACCAACTCCAGATTAGTAACCGCAGCTCATCATTGCCGTTAAAATGGTGTATTGCACGATCATAATGGTCTATTAATTACGAAAATAGTTTTTGCCTTGAATTATACCAATGCTTGAGTAATGGAGTAAATAAACCTGGAGATTATGAACGTTTTTCCTGTCTACTTTTTATAAGTTTAGCTATTCAATGAAATACAAAATACAATCCAATCATCCAATATTACATTACAAAACTTAATGGGAAACATTAAATTGGTTCTACAGTAGATGCTTGAAAACTTGGGTCTGTGTTAATGTCAGTAGACGTACTTATATAAAATATTCTTTGGAAAATTGAAATTATTCCGTTATCTAGCTCTAGATAAATTGAACTTGAATTACATTAAAAAAATAAAGTCACCCACGTTAATGACGTTAACCTAGGGTTTAGTTTATAAGCAAATAAATACGGAATAAGTGCTTATGCAGATACATACCAGACATCGGTGAATTCATATTTAAATTTTGTTATCTACTGATTAGAGTGAGTTTACCTTCAGTTCCATATTCCATACAAACGACGTTCCATCAAAGAAGAAAAAGTAGCGATCTCTGTAATTATCAATACAACCGTTTGTTGTAGGGAATGGACAAATGCACTGAAGGGCGATTCTACCACAATTATGGGCCCACAAAATACTTTTGACTTTATGATTTAATTAGTTTATTTCAGTTAAAATTATTTAATAATTATTGCAACTTTATTATTAACTTATTATTATTACCCACAGCACATGCACTCATGCACATGCCCGCTCGCCAATTCCATTCCATGGAAGTGGAAGCTCAGAATGATCTGGAAATGTATTCGAAGATGCAGATGGCAGGACCAATTATCTTGCTGTCTTCCGACTTAGTACAAATTATCAAATTACAACGATCAGAAAATCAGAATAATTACTCTTTACAGCAACTAATAAGTACTTCTGTTAAAATACGTTAAGTTAATTGTTGTAACCTAATTAAACGTCACGTAACAAGGAATCAAGCAACTGCGGCATACCTAATCGGTAAGTTTGTAGAGAGCGAACATCGGTTAACTATTTTAACAGTTACATCGATCAAAAAAGAAAATTGAAATTTAATATCGATCATTGTATGTATACATTTATAAAAAATATTAATACAATCCTCTATTAATGCTACATAATTGATGTTGATATTCGTATCGACTTAATTGAGGGATTCGCAAAATGCTTAATAGATTTCGAAGCAGCAACATTGCCATTTACAGAATCCTTTGGGTTGTCGTTGTATTACATGCTTTAAAGAGATTTTTGAAATTAGTTATGTTTTGGCGTAATAATTTATGATAATTATTATACCTATCTCGAAATCATACACATGAAATACCTTTTGGTCTACCAGGGAGTTTTGGTGGGTACAACAATTGCCTACTAGTTTCAATAATTATATTGTGTTGAATTTCATTCAAGAACTTTTCATTTTTCAAAGTAAAACGTAAGAAAAATGTCGGGATATATTTTAGGACATACATATTTTTTTTTAGCTTGGCTACAACACTTTGCCTTGCTTATTTTGTAAACTTACTTTGTTGGCATTTGGCAAGAAGACACCTACCTACCTATGTTTAATAATAATTTAATAATAAGTCACCATTGCTACTGAGCCTGAGGTCTCCTCACTTCGACCAAAAGGGGCATCGTAATACAAGCCAAAGAAGCAAATAAAAATCTGTCCAATGAACAACAAAATAAAGTTAATTCGTCTGTAAAAAATAAAAAATGAAAATGGATTATATTCTAGGATTTTGTATTGCAGTTGCCTACATTTTGCTTTCTATAATTTATTCCTAACAGACGATCCCGATTAATCTCTATAGGGTCAGTAAGCGTCTCACTGGCCTCACGGTATGGTCGATGGCCTAATTAAAGGTCACCATTTTTGTCTCCAGTGTCAAAGGTTAATCATAGTCGAATGCATTTGCGATCCAAAGTTGAGTAATCAAAGTTTCGACACTCAGATTTTGTTCCATTTTAATTGATCTTTAACACTAAAGAAAAAGGGAAGGCCACATTTAGGACATAGGCTGCAATTAAGCGCATTGACCTTACTAAAATGAATTAGGTAATTAAAAATGCTTTACACTTACATCACTATTATTTAATTAGGGTTCAGGCTTCTAATTGTGGTCGGCTTGTAACTGTGATACCCCTCTATTTTTTCCAATGTCAACGGTAAATCAAAATCGAACGCACCTGGTTTTGAATCTTCGGGTATATGATTTCCTATACAATTACTATAGAAGGTGTGAACGATTTTAGATAACCTTTGACACTGGAGAAAAGATGGGGGTACCACAGTTACAAGCCGACCACAATTAGAACCCTTCACCCTACTATTAATTACAATATTAGTCATTTTTAAATTAATGGGGCATTTCTCATGGATTCACATACGTACCTCAGTTATCCTTTCCTATAAAAAAAATTAGGCACTTTGATCCAAACTTGATCTCGTATTTTTTTTAGTTATTGAGAATTGACCGATTTGCAGCTCGTTCATTTTCATTATCACTTGTCTAGGTGAACTCTCACTTTTTTTTAGTGTGAAGGAAAAATAAAAAATTAATTTATAGCTTGTAGCTCATAAAACTCATCGGAGTCACCCTAACTATTGCTTAAATAAGCTTCTAAAACACTGAAAAACGTTGCAGTTGATAATGGCAGGGAAGTTTTTACCCATTCCTACATCGAAGCTGTCCATTCTTGGATCAACGCTCCAGAAAAGGCTTCCGAAATCTGCACAGGTATATTCGTATATTGTAGACAGTCACATTACCTCAACTTGTTTAAAATAAATTGTTATATTATTGTGTTCTTTAACACAAGAGTTATTACAATTTATATCATATTTATTTTACAATAATTATTTAGGTGTGGAACATTTTTAAGTTATTTGAGAATAACCGCTATTCCGAAAAAGTGAGCACTTCCTTTCTGTCTTTTAATGGGGATGTTAATGACAGTACTTTGATTGTGTCAGTACAACATAGAAAGGTAAGAAGTATCGAAAATTCTGTAATTGTGTTTACTATTATTGCTTTACTAAAATGTTGAGGATTGAATTAAGGCTTGCAAAGGACTTAAAAACATTTCTATTAACCTAAAATTGATAGATTGTTGGGGACCACGACGTAGCGTTGGCCCTCTCCGGCCCCACCACCAGTGACCTGAGCGAATATGTAACCAGTGAAATAGTACGAGCCTTTGAAGAAGCCCTGGACTGGAATCTATGCAATGTTTTTTGTGCCGTAGATGACAGTCTGGTGAATCACTTGCAGTTAGTGGAAATGTGCTCTAGAAATGGAACAGTAACGAGTGACCCAAACTACATGTACTACTTACCTATTGAGGAGGCTCTCGCATTAAATGTTGCGTAAGTTTTAAACAAAATTCTTATTATTATTACTAAACTTATTTTAAGAAATTTTTGGGTAGTGGTAGTACTTAAAATTCATTTAAATGTAAAATAAAATACCTATCTAAATTGTTCTAAATATGTATAGGGAAAAGGGCACGACGGACGTGAACGGGGTAACAGTGTCGCCTCTATCAAAACCGGATGCACAGACAGTGACGGATTACTGGAAATTTTCGGGTCCGGGTACATTAGAAAGGATGGAAGATGCGATTGAACACACAGGATCCGCTGGTGTTTATTTGAATGGACCAGAAGGGGAAAAACTTGCATGCTGGGTCATTTTATCCCAGTATGGCTCCATAAATGCTTTATTTACTCATCCGGACCATCGAAGAAAAGGATATGGGAAACTAACGATGGAAGCCGTGTCCAAGTGGGCTGCTCAAGAAGGACTTATGCCCACCGTCCAAATTCAGTTAGAAAATAATCCCTCTAAGCTTCTTATGGAAGAAGTGGGCTTCCTTTTTTCAAATCCTGTAAGTTGGGTTATTTACAGGCCAAGAAGTTGAAATTGAAAGTATCAACGTTCACACTTTTAAAATTCGGAACCAGCAACACATACATTCCTGAACCTGGACCACTTGCAAGGCAACCGTATTTGTATCACACAAGGACAAGTTTAGTGTAATTAATTAATTATGCTTTTAAAACATCAGGAAGAAATCATATGCGTAAAGTTGTAGGTTGTAGATTGCAAATAATTAGATTCGCACCTACTTAATTATTGTGTTGTGATAATAATGGAATGAATAAATTTGGAGATTATGAAAGTTTTTCCTGTCTACTTTTATTCAATTCAATCCAATCCAATCATCCAATATTACGTTTTGGTTCTAAAGAAGATGCTGGAAAACTTGGGTATGTATTTATGTCAGTAGGTAAAGTGCATAAACTATATTCTTTGGAAAATTCGAATTATTCCGTTATCTAGCTCTAGTTACATTGAACTTGAACTACATTAAAAACATAAAGTCACGCACGTTAACCTAGGATTTAGTTTATTATAAGCAAATAAATACGGAATGAGTGCGTATACTGATACATACCAGCCAGCGGTGAATTCATATTTAAATTTTGTTATCTACTGATTAGAGGAAGTTTACCTTCGGTTCCATATTCCATACAAACAACATTTCGTCAAAGAAGAAAATTCAATAGCGATTACTGTAATTATCAATACAACCGCTATGAATAGTAAGTACATCATTGATATTGATATACCCCCTTAATTGACTTAATATGTAGTAGGTAGAAGTTAAAATAATCGAACACATTTACTATCAAAACATAATCAAAGTTTCAACACTTGGAATTTGTCCGATTTTGATTTTGATTGATCTTTGACACTGAATAAAAAGAGGGTGGCCACATTTAGGACAGCGGCCACAATTAAGAGCACTGACCCTACTAAAATGAATTAGGTAATAAAAAATACTTTTTACAACATAAGTAGGTATCTAATTACTATTAATTACAAAATTAATAAATCACTGGGCTATTTAACATAGATGCAGCATCTCAGCTATCCTTTCCTATTAAAAAAAATTAGGCACTTTAGTCCAAACTTTAACTCGTGTTGTTTAGTGACTTATGTAAGATTAAATTGGCCGATTACCAGCATGTTATATAATTTTCATTACCTATTGTCAAGGTCAAGTTCTCCCTTTTTTGTGTGTGAAGGAAAACTAAAAATTAATTTGTAGCTTCTACCTCATTAACTCATCCCGCATCGGAATCAGCTGTACCAGTAACCAGGGCTTAAATAAGTTTCTAAAATATTTAAAAACGTTGCAGTTGATAATGGCAGGGAAGTTTTTACCCATTCAACCCGCGAGGCTGTCCATTCTACGATCAACGCTCCAGAAAAGGCTTCCGAAATCTGCACATGTAATTATTTTATAGACACAGTCATCTTACCCGCATTCAATTTCTTATAATTATATTTTATATATAATTCGTTTAAATAAATTATTTGAATGTGCTTTTTTAACACAAAAGTTATTCCAATTAGATCATGTTTACAATTATTTTATTATTTAGGTGTGGAATGTTTTTCAACTGTTTGAGAAAAACCGCTATTCCGAAAAAGTGAGCACTACCTTTCTGTCTTTTAATGGAGATGTTGATGATAATACATTGATTGTAGCAGTACAACACAGAAAGGTAAGAAGTACATAATATACTAGGTATGTTTATGTAATTATTGTTACTATTATTCATTTCTGTTGGCCACATTACTATTAATCTAATAAAAATATTAAACCGATAGATTGTTGGGGACTATGACGTAGCTTTGACCCTCTCCGGCCCCACCACTAATGACCTGAGCGAAATTGTAACCAGTGAAATAGTACAGGCCTTTGAAGAAGCCTTGGACTGGAATTTATGCAATGTTTTTTGTGCCGTAGATGACAGTCTGGTGAATCACATGCAGTTAGAGGAAATGTGCTCCAGAAATGGAACATTAATTATTCACCCAACCTACAGGTGTTCCATGTTCTACTTACCTACTGAGGATGCTCTCGCATTAAGTGTGGCGTAAGTCTTAAACAAAATTTCAATAATTGTTACTAAACTTATTTAACAAATTGATCATCAGTACTTAAAATTCAGTTTGAATGTAATTCATGTATAACTTAACTATTTAAGTAAAAACAAAATACCTGCCTAAATTGTTCTAAATATAGGGAAAAGGGCACGACGGACATCAACGGGTTAACAATGTCGCCTCTGTCAAAGACGGATGCGAAGATATTGACGGATTACTGGAAATTTTCGGGTCCAGGCACATTCGAGAGGATGGAAGATGCGATTGAACATATAGGATCTGCTGGTGTTTATTTGAATGGACCAGAAGGGAAACAACTAGCAAGTTGGGTCGTTATAACCCATTATGGCTGTATAATGGCTTTGTTTACTCATCCGGACCATCGAAGAAAAGGATATGCGAAACTAGCAATGGAAGCCGTGTCCAAGTGGGCCGCTCAAGATGGGCTTATGCCCAACGTCCAAATCCGGTCGGAAAATATATCCTCGAAGCTTCTAATGGAACAACTGGGCTACATTTTTTCCCATCCTGTCAGTTGGATGATTTACAGGCCACGAAGTTGAGGAGTGCAAAAATATTTAAATGCATACCTGTTCTTAAATATTGTGATAATAATGGAATAAATTGATCTGGAGTTTATGACAGTTTTTTCCGGTACAGACATCTTATTATTTGATAAATTAGGCGTACACTCTTTGGAACATTCAAATTATTCCATTATCTGGCTCGAGTTAAATTAAACTAAAAAAAAAGCACGCAAGTTAACGTGGGGCTTAGTTTATATGTAAATACCTAAACAAATATGGAATGCATGCGTATATGTACAGATACGTAAAAGCAACCCGTGAATTGAATTCCATATTTAAATTTTGTTATCTACTGATAAGGGATAAGAGGAAGATTACCTACGGTTCCATACAAACTACCTCCTACTAAATATTTCGATCTCGATTACTAATTTAATTAAATTGATTTTCATTCGATTGACTATAAAATAAATTACATAAGATAAAGAATCATATAATTTCATCCATGCCCCAACGTTCAATGGCTGTCCAAGCATTTTGCCGGGACTAAAGAACAGTCGGTTCTCTTTTGACAGCCAGTTTGACAGTCATTCGTGTAAAAAAAATAATTTTTGAGATGAAATGAAATTCCTCCCAGTTCCCCCCTCCAAATTTCGGCTGATGCGAGCCACCCTGGAGAACAGATTGCCCAATTCAGCAGCGGTAAGAATAGTTTTATTACACATTTTATGTTAGGCATTTAATACACTGAGGTTAATTCAGAATACATATTACATTGCATTGCCATCATAAATAAATATTCAGATTTTAACTTTCAACGGACTTTTTTGTTTACATAGTTATTTAACATTACATGGTTATTAATTTACTGTAGATCTTAAATATTGCAACACTATGTCTGACAAACCGCTACTCCAAAAATGTGACGGTCACATTTTTGACCTACAATGGAATAATTGACGAGGAGACGCTAGTTGTTGCAGTTTTACGTCGAAAAGTAAGAACAAGACAGAAAATATTCTACGATGATATGTTTCGGGAACCGGGAACACTTTATTGGAAATCGGAATACTTCGACTTTAAAGGATCGATTTTTAAAGAAATACTGTATTAATTTAAATTTTTAGTTTACAACTGAAGATGACTCACAAGCAACATTTTCGGCTCCACCCAGTCTGAGTCTGAAGGACACCATGTCCAGTGAAATGATGGCGGCTTTCCAGGAAGCAATGGACTGGACCGTCCCGATTGCATTTTGCTCCGTCGATGAACGAGTAGCTAATTACCTTCATCTGAGGGAAATGTGCTCTAGAAATGGAATGCTGGCAGATTCGGATTTGTGTCACTTGTACGTTTGTGACCCCCAACGTGCTTTACAATTAAATACCAAGTAGGTATTATGCATCATTACTACATAGTACACATCTCGTCTATAAAATAAATCACCAAGATTTAAAAGTAATAAATAACCTTTTCGACCTAGCATTAACCAGAAGGTGAACTCAAGTGGTCAAAGCATCATCGTGTCCAAATTATCCAAAGATGATGCCAAGACGGTTGTGGACTACTGGAATTATTCAGGAAAAGGTGACGGGGCACTGGAGAAGATGGAGGATGTGATTAAAAACATTGGGTCAGCTGGTGTCTACGTGGTCGAAGAATCGGAGTTAGGGTCAAATTCTGCTAAACAACTTGTGAGTTGGGTGATCACATCCCACGTGGGGTGTCTCAATGCCCTCTTCACTCATCCAGATCACCGGAGACAGGGATATGGGAAGATGGTCATGGAGGCCATGACGAAATTTAAGGCCCAGGACGGACTCAAACCCACCGTTCAAATTCAGCGAACCAATCAAGCATCCAGAGATCTCATGGAACAAATTGGCTACGTTTATTCACATCCCATGATTTGGGTCATTTATCGTCCACGAACATAATGAACATCTATGAAGTATATTCATAATCTATATTGCATCAATACGAATGTGAATTAAAGCACGTAGTACTAACCGTCCTATATGTGATCGGTCCCTAAATGTGAACACTTGCTGTCGTTTTCGAACCGGTGGTGACAAAAAATTAAGTTTGGGTGCAAATGAAAGCCTATCCGCTCTTCTTTTGACCACATAATTTCGAAGTTCCTGCTTAAAAAATTGGAAGCGTAAAAATTCGACAAAGTCAAAATTCAATTTTTCCATTTTTTCAAATTCAAAATGGCTGAATTCAATTTTCAATATTTTCGTTTTAATCAAGTCTATTTTTTTGGTTAAGATATTCACGTGTAGACAGGCTCTTTAGGTACTATTTCAAAACAAAGTGCTTGATTTTATATAGATAAGTATGTAAGTAGTTAGTTTTTTTAGTCGAATCTTGCTTTAAATTCATTGAAGGTTAAAAACCCTAGTTATCAAAACATTTATCAGTGCCTACTACAGATAGCTCAAAATCTTTCTTACCATTTACCCATGTTTTACATTAGAAGGATAATCTGAATTTGCATCCAGCATTAAAATAAGCCATTGCGTACGGTTCTGCCCATCGGCCATGTCAGTCTCTACGGGCTTTAATCTTCTCAGCAGGAAATGCTCACTGTGACTGTATTAAAAATGGTGGCTGGTATATACAAATGTATGTGGAATCCTAATTTGCCTATCACACATTTGTTTGATTTAATTTCGGAAACTCAAGCCATGCTTACCAAAAGAAGCTAAGGTCTTTTAAATTGATATAGTAACTAATAGGTGCTGCATGGCATAGCGTGATGGTCTAACTTTGCAGATGCTATCGCTCATCACTCGAGCACAAAACCTTTTTTAAACTGTAACCAAATCAGTAATACGTGTATAAAAGCGTGCCGGTAATGACTAGGTGAATTGAAAGGTTCCAGTTGACGTGTACTACTGTAAAATGGGGCAAACCCGTCTATGAGGTAAAATTATATAAGTAGCCATGGGGTCATGTGATAACGCCGTCCATGCCTATAAAGCAAAACCGTAGTTGGAACGAACACGTTTACACGAAAAAACTGTCTTTTAATGGAACTCATTTATTAGGCAAAAAAGCCCTAGTGTGGTTTTAAAGAAAATTGCGTTTCAGTCTGCTTTATTGTTTAGTTATTCAGTACACATTGTATTGATTTCCAATGACGGTTCTATAAATTACAATTTAATAAAGTAAAATACAAAATATTAACTAAAAATGTAAATCAAACTACAACTTAAGAGGCAAGCACAATCATTCCCCATGAAGTCTAATTATAGCTTATAGGGCCAATACATTTCAGAATCATAGGGACAACGATTCCTTGTATCACACAACACACTTGTAAAACCGACTAAATTGTGTTTGTCCTAATTAATATATTAAGGTAAATCAATCCATAATTCGATTATTTTAAATACTGGTGACTTTTTATACATTCAGTCTTAAATCTAAAGTGCTGCAATAAACATTGCATACCATGGATCTCATATGGCGAATCAATTTCCTATAAACAAATACCGTACATGACCGAATATATAGTTTCCCCGGAAACTAATTAAAAATTCAAGCCGTACCCGGAACGGCTTACAACGGGACTACGTGACCAAACCCCGGAAACTATTTGAGCACCGGAAACTAATCGGTCATATACGGTACCTGCTGTAAGCCAACAATTTTATAGTTCAAAATTTTTAATACTTCTTTTAAATATTTACAAACTACTTGCAGGCTCAAGTAGCCTTATTTCGTCAATTTCAATTTCACCTGAGCGCACAAAAAGTACAGTTACCCTATTTACTCAATTCTGACAGGGCATAGAACAACAACATGTTAACTACGCCCCAACTCTGGAACACTACCCTTTGGTTATAAAGAATAGGTATAATTTACTGGAAAATGTTGTTTTTGTCATTGTTGAGGTAGTTTCATCGTGTTAAACATCATTTAAACGGAAATGACGAGGAGATTACAGATCAAAAGTTAGTTTTTCAAATCTGAGTTAAAATTTTGAAATATTTTAAAAAATGTTCAAAAAACGAGAAAAAACCGAATTCACTCGAACAAATTTTGCTCTAAACTTGTATTCCAACCTTGGAGTCAGTGATATTAGTATTGTACATGCGATTAGCTTTGTAGCGATACATTACACGACTCCATCGGGCGTGAGTTACCGGTTGTTATTATGATTTGAACGTTTTCGATTTTTGAAAAATCGTCAAAGTTAACCAAGTAAGTG
This sequence comes from Dicyrtoma fusca, assembly GCA_034695205.1. Lineage (NCBI taxonomy): Eukaryota > Metazoa > Arthropoda > Collembola > Symphypleona > Dicyrtomidae > Dicyrtoma > Dicyrtoma fusca. The sequence continues at coordinate 28,014 of JAQFZC010001345.1, forward strand.
GGGCGCAGCCCCACTTTTTTTGGGTAGTTTCATCGTGTTATACATCATTTAAACGGAAATGGTGAGGAGATTACGGATCAAAAGTAAAAAAAAGTAGTTTTTCAAATCGGAGTTAAAATTTTGGCATGTTTTTATAAAGGATAAATATAATTTGGCGGGAATTTTTGTTTTTGAAATTACTGAGGTAGTTTCATCGTGTTATACATCATTTAAACGGAAATGACAAGGAGATTACGGATCAAAAGTAAAAAAAGTAGTTTTTCAAATCGGAGTTGAAATGACATATTTATAAAATTTGTTCAAAAAATGTGAAAAAAACGAATTTACACGACGAAAATTTGCCCTAAACTTCCAATCCAACCTTGGAGTCAATGAAATTAGTTTTGTACATGCGATTAGCTATATAACGGTACATTACACGACTCGATTGGGAGTGAGAGACCGGTCGCAATTTCGGTTTGAAATTTTTCGGTTTTTGAAAATTTTGAAAATTGTTGAATTTTATTGTGTAATACATCATTTTACGGAAAACTGAGAATAGATTACAGATCTAAACTTGATTTGTAAGTACAGTAGATGTTTAATTAGATATCTTCGGTAGAACATATCATCGAGGCCACCAAGTGGGCGAAGCCCACTTGGTTAGCCGAGATGGCGAAGAATTTGAAATTGAATTTGAATTTGAAATTGAATTTGAATTTGAAATTGACCAAGAAGGCGAAGCCTTCTTGTTTTACCTAATGAATTAATATATGACCACTCTGCCCCACGACCACTCTGCCCCAGAACCACTCTGCCCCATGACCGCTCTGCCCCGCTTTATGACCACTGCCCCATTACCGCTCTGCCCCACGACCGCTCTTTCTCATGACCACTCTGCCCCATGACCGCTCTGCCCCATCGGACACATTTGCCTCCACTGACTATAAGTTGCGGCTCCGCGCCCGTCTACTTTGTTTCCATATCTACAATTTACCTCGCAAACGGATTCTTTCGAATGATTATTTTATTCCAACTATCAGTTTGCCCTACTTTACATTACTCAAACTAGCACCTGGGTCGTGAAAACTTAAACTTCCACCGACAGTAGTTAAACTGCTGTTAACTAAGATTCGTAGCTGTTGGTTAGTATTTCATTTTTATTCGTGATTACTTTAACTTGTGATTTTCAGTTGCTGGATTTTCTTCAATAATTCACTTGTAAGTTTGTCCACAGGCTTAGCTAGTAATTATTACATTGTGTAAGTACTTATTAGATGCCTTATTACTAATATGTGTGTGCTGCATAGTAATAAATAATAAAGATTTTGATTTTGATTGTTCGTGTTGCAGTGAATAATGGCTGACCAAATAATGCAGGATGCAAATAATAAACAGCCCATTCCAGTTATTGAGGAAGTAATGGAAGATGACCACGACGAGGAAATGGAAGATGATGATAGTGAACCAGATCCAGAAGGGGAATTGGAAGAGAATGAGGAAGATGAGGAAGATGAGGAAGATGAGGATGAGGATGATTCAGAAGATGATGAAACGAGTCAAACTTGCTCAGTTTGTGGAGAAAATACTGACACGGGAAGCTTGAGCATGTATTACATCTGTACAGCAATGCCATGTAAGCAACAGCCTTTCTTACATGAGCACTGCGTCGAGTCTCACAAGACAACTAACCCGTCCCATCAAGTAATAATAGACTGAGACAAACTTACCTGTCGTGAAAATCGATTCTCGAATCAAAATTGTAAAATGTAAATGAATTACTTTTTTCTGCAATCTTCAACTGCCACGATCGGGGATTTATTCTTATAATTTAACCTAATAAAAAATAAATTGCATTATAAAATTCAAACTTTTGAATTATGTGAATGCTTACTATTTCGGCTTAGACTTTTATTAACTTTCATTAGACACATGATTTACATACATACAAGATTGCAAGATTTACCGCCTTTTGAAATACTTATAATCATTATAATTATGTCTTCACATTATTTTTAGGGACATAATACATACTATACATACTATACATAATACATAATACAATACATAATACATATTTATTATATTGTTATAAACTGATTCTCGTTAGCAAACCTTGAAGATTTAAAACTTGAAAGCGCGGAAAGCTCAAACTTTTTGTGGCACAATTTCTTTTCCAACTTCCAATTAATTAAATTAATTATCCAATTTCATTGATCTTAATCGTTTCTCATTTCTCCGTTTCTTTCTAGCCGACACGTAACTGATGACTGAATGACCTGTTTTTGTTTTCGTTTTCATTCAAATAACGTTACGCTTTGACAGAGTATAAATAAAAGTCTAATTTAAATTGTGTCATTTTAGCTAAATTGTGCTAAACTTACTGTCAACTGTGTAAGTAGTTGTGCTTCTGACTGTGTACCATATGTAACGTTTATTTGATTATCTGTTAATTATAAGCGTTTAGTTAATTGAGCAAAATGTGTGAAACGAGCCTGAGCGTGTGGTTTGTGTGCAGATTGTGCCGAGGCTCCTTTGGACAAGTTGACGCCTTCATTTAGCACAAGAAACAAGAGCATTTCACCCAATTTCAAAACATCAGCTGCATCGTGTTTGAGGAGAGGGAAGAAGAATAATTAAAAATTGGTACATTTAAATTAAAGAAATTTAAGTTAATCAATTCTAGGATTTGATATTTTGCCCGCCCAGCAGCGTCGTGTTTTAATAAGTTAGAGGTGGCTGGGTAGCGTAGCATAGCATAGGCATGTTATAACTATACGTTTGTTAATTGTTTGTACATTTACAGCCCACTGTATCGTGTAATAGTCACTGGGGGCCATCAGCTTGCAGATCAAATAAATGAGCCTACAATTAAAATTGAAGCGAACTTTGAAGACCTAATCATTCAAATCAGCTCTGAAATCATTGCTGAACCACACTTGAATCTTGTTGAACCCAAGGGTGAACTCATCTCTTACGAAAGCGAAATAGTTCAAGAGACTGAAAACCATTTCCCTGGTTTAAAGCTACCAAAACAAAATCCCTTCGTGCTAATTAAACGACTGACGTCCAAAGAAATCCAAAGTGCTTGCTATAGCTGGAAGGCCGTCACGTAATCTTCATTTTCCAAAAGCATGGCTTTAAACAAACGAAGGAAAACAAACAAATCAGAAAATTACTAATTATAACAAAAAATGATTCCAAGATAGAAATACAAGGTTTTTGTTTTAGTAATCTTCTTCATTATTTTCCAAAGGCATGGTCATTTATAAGGACACCACAAAGCACAAAAAGCATCAAAAAGCATATTTCATCTCAGACCCCCGGTGTCCAGGTTTATAAGCTT
>JAQFZC010001346.1:0-31336 GCA_034695205.1 Dicyrtoma fusca
ATTTTTTGACCCAAAACCATTCACATTAATGTTTTTTATTTAGATAATATTATTATGAGTTTTTCAAATTTCCACATTTAAATACTGTAATTAGTATTTTAGTTTAAATTTTTATTATGTCCCCTTTTTGTTTACTTCTTCTTTTTTTTAACTTTATAATATAATATGTAGCTTGTATGCATGTCTTGACTGACACATATAATATAATATGCATGTGACATAGTACACTACCATCAAAAAACAATCATTGCGCGTCTTCTTACACTGGCAGCAAAAAAAATTCATATCTTATCAGATCATCGTCTTCACATATACATTGTCCATTTCCTGGCGAGATAATAATAATTATATCTGTAAACTCTGTGTGGTTGTGTGTATGTGTGTGCTTGGTGGGTGCGTAGATTTGAAATTGGATTTTATAAGTTGGACTAGGATACATTGAATATTCAATAATTATTTTCATAATCATACATTTTATCAGTAATTAGATACATATTAGAATTATTAGAATCAGGGTGTGTGGATGTAAGTTTAGGTAGTTTTGTAGATCTACAAGACTTTAGAAATGCGTTTCAATGTTTTTTTCCTTCAACATAATTAACATGGATAACAAGGACCGTAAGACAATTCACAGTATTAATAATAGTAATTAAATATCAATAAATTGTAGTAAGTAAAGTAGTAATTACGGATACAGACATACAACAGAGTTGGAATTGGCTGTAAAATGTAAAACATATCATTCTTGTATATTTTGGCGTTCTGTTTACCATTTACAGTAATCCACGTGAGGAGATTATGTAAGTACTACATAATTATATATATATTGCGCTTTGAATACGGAATCATGAATAGTGAGTAATTATTTATTCACACATTTAGAGTCATTATCTTTTGATGAGTACAATTAGATTGGATACAACCGAATCCGGACGATGGCAGCTATAGAGCACGCCCACGCTGCTATATAGTACATAAGCATGCGTACATATTACATATATATATATAGGTATATGCTTTCAGCTATATACTAGTCAATTAATAATGGAATGGAACTCACTATACATCTATAGGACTGCGTATGGGATACAGACATATAGCGCACAAAATTGCCATGTATCCTAGTATATCCATAGCTTTAATCACAATCATAATGCCCACACACTTTCATCACTTTATATTACCTTGGATTCTACAATACCTCCCTACTACTGTATCAGTACTACACTCTTCACTCTCTGTCTTTCTCCTTACTACGACAAATGGAGTGAGCAGGTGAAATTTGAATGGAGATTGCACTCAGTCCTGTTTCGATACAATTCCTAGAGGAATACGGAATTAAATTAATGTAGTATATTTCATTTCTATTTCCGTTCCATTTTTCGTTCTACCGATACATCCTCTCCCTTCTATCACCACTAGCACAACCATAGCAACAATAATGGTACAGTAATCAATAAAAATAAACCTTAATTCTCATACTCATACGAAAGCTACAGTAGTGTACAGGTAGGAAGGCTTCGAAATTATTCTTTACCATATGATTGGCAGAATAACTTATGAACCAAATAGGAGGTAACAATTTTTAAGTGGTATATAAGCAGACATGAAATATTGAGCCTATGTAGGTCCACATATTATACATAATATTAAAATACACAATAATATTTTTCCTGTACACTAAACGCTGAATGACAGGACTTGATGACTTCATTGGAGAACAAAAAAAAATGATAAATTCTTCCCGTATACATACTTAGCTCGACGTTCCTCCTATATGTAGATGCATCTCGTGCCTCGATGGCCATTGAGTCTGGAATGTAAGGGATGCCAGAGATGGATATGTATATGGATGTGTGTATGTACGGACGACTTGGGAGATGGAGGAAAAATGTGAGGAAGGAGATGGATGACTCAAGTGTGTTCTTTGGAAGCATGCAATGTGCACATCATTTTCTCCAGTGAGTATTTTATCTTTACGTGGGAATTTGTCTCTCCGTCTTCTCCTTCAGCTCTCGAGCCAGACAGCCACAGACACAGACACAGAGGGAACGGAACAAAACCTACAAGTCTCTCGTCTCGGTCTCACAGTCAGCGGAATGAGAGAGATAGACGTCTGCTATAGGCATAGCTGTATATAGCTATGTACCTATATATATATAGCCTACCCTTTCACTATGAGCATATAACACGATGCCTTTACACTCTTTCTCCTTTCACTTCTTCCCCAGTCCCCAATCCTTTTGCTTTCCAACTTTGCTAAAATGTGAATAGAAAATGTTCCGTGCTTTCTCCGCAACATCAACTTCCTCTAGCTCCTTCTCCTGCCTTACAGCCAGCTTGTACATGCCAACTATATCATCGTCTGCCGGGCCTGCATCTACCTGTTTAATATGTCAGTGGGTTGGTAGTTGGGAGCCGTGTGTATACATAATTAAGTATGTATTAGAGGGCTAGAGATAGAGAGAGGGAGAAAGGGAATATATAGCACTGCACTGTGATAACTTGGGTGATGTGAAGAGATTTTGGCAAGAAAATTACAAACTGCGACTCATTTACGTTACATTAAGTTTGACATGTGACGGTAGGGTACTACTACATCCCAGCAATTCATTATTTTTTTTTCCTCTGGAAGGTTATACATAAATGGACCTACTCCGTTACGTCTAAAGGAAGTTCTTTTGGTTTTTGAATTTTGAATTTATACTCGAGCACGTTCTATGTAGGTATGTATGTATAGACTGTACGTGTTTGTGGGCGGATAGACAGAGAGTACCCTACTTTTTTCTACAGTAACCAGCATGGCTCATGTTATGGACTTGTTCTTATAATTTTACATGGACACGAAAATCCAAGCTTCATTTCACGCTCATTGCCTCATACATTTTCTGCTTTCTCGTCACAGAAAAAAAAGTTTTTTTTTTCAATGACTTTTCATTTTCCCCAGTAAATCTCGGAACCTTAACTCAAAAAACACCATTTTAAATTAGACTTTTAGAGATTCATTTAGACTTTGAAAATTATTTCACGTCTGTCCGCCTCCTTCAGCCCTATGAGTATGTAGGTACATACATAGTTCTGTCTTCCATTTACAAGCAAGAAGTGTGGCGGTCCTGCTCCGAATACGGAATGTGGCTATAGCTATATAGCAGTAGTATCCTGGGATGGAATGTACTTTTGTGGCTGACGATGACACAATGACTCCTCGCTACTATAAATTACGAGCTAACACAGACGGTAGCATTTATTTTACAACATAACATTTCTTTTGAATAATTATTCAATTATTTACTGTAATGGGTGTAGGGAGCTTCTTTCATTGGATTTTTTATGATGGTAAGATCATGATGAAAGGACCTACTTGTAAAGGGAAAGTATACATTGCAACCCACAAGTCATTCAAGGATAGAGTTTTATGTGGAAACATCCATTTTCTGGTGTTTATAGGTATTTATGTATACAATTCTCATCGGCAAAGCGAATGCGCTGTAGGCCTTTTAGAGATTTAGATTTTCTTTCTTATCCGTGATTATCGTTCAACGTCAATAGATTACGCTAAGGATTAGCGCCGTCTGCTCACTAGATACGGAACAATGAAAAGACAGTAGACGAGACCATATAAGTAAGCGATTAATAACGCGACGACTAGCATCTGTATGCGTATAGCTTTGCCAGTGAAAGGAGAGGTACACATGCATTCTCTTAGCTTAAATTAATTCTTATAGACTTATAACCTTCCTATGAGTACAATTAAATTGTATACATTATACAAAAACCATGTAGCGTCTTTGTAAAAAATGAATAATAATGTACAAATACAAAATATTACGAAAACTATGTTAACGTAATCATAAAAAAACTAATTAGGAAATTACTTGGATAAACTATCAATGTTAATCATAATATTCAAGATTTCAAGAGACAGATTGTAAGTTGTACCTGCTCAAAGCTTTTACGTATGTACGTACATATGCAGGCAGACTGTACCAAGTTGCCATAGTTATCAGTATCAGGTGAGATCATGCTAAGAAAGATGGTTGTTGTTATTGTTATCTATAATTCGTAAATCACTTCTATATAGGTAGGTACATTTATGTTTGTTGACTAATACATGTATGTATAGACAGACGATTTCAGCGTTTCAAAATGAGAGTAGCTTGTGGTTCATCGCTCATCATTCATACCAAATGAGCACTGGCAGTAGTGTGCATTTGTTCAGAGAACGCTTTCACGAAGGGAAAGGCCTTTCTCCATTATTAATGCAGGGTCTGAGTGCAACGCAACAAATGACGTGCAACAAGGTCTTCTTTCAAACTCAAACTCATCTGCATACACATTCCCTCATATCTTGGCTCTCATCCATTTCCATTTCCACGTACGGACAGATATGGTCAAAAAAATGGATTCATTTTTCATATTTTCACTCGCCTTCCCTCTCTGTACTGCACGTCTGTTGATGGCAACAGTGAGCCCAACAGTTTATGTGGGTGTGTGTGTCTGTCGCTCTGTACCTGAGTTAGTCGTGAGGGAAAGTTATTCACGACTGACTGATCTTAGGTAGCAGAGTACAGAGATAAAACCGTATCAACTGTGTTGAAGCATAATTTAATTTAAAGTCGGCATCTATTATGCATTTTGAGGCCACATACACACACATCAACTTTCTTTTGTAAACGCTGCACTTTTTTCCCCTTGCATAATGCCAGTAATTCAGGGCCCGGGTCTTGGACAAACTTGGCTCGGAAACGGACTTCAACTTTTGAACTGCCGTACTTGCACTAGAAATCACGTCATCACGCCTTAAAGTACGCAGTACAGCCATAGATAAATCGGTGGGCTAGTCTCAGCTCTGTACATAAAGTCAAGCCAAGCCTTGCTCCTCGTCGTGGTTGTGATTATCAGTGAGGAGTTAGCAAAGTTTTGAGGTAAAGACCTTCAAGTTTGAGATGGGTCATTCGTGGCATGATTTCATTCCATAAAATTCACTGTTCAACATTTTGTTTGAGCACTCTCGACCCACCAAAGCCAGAGCTAGAGCCAGCACTATCAGTTTTCAGTGCAGTACTGCAGTAGTACAAAAACTAGCTGTAGGGACGGGCTTTAGTTATATAAGCCCTACTTGTAAATAGTGTCAATACCTACCTACAGATATTTTAGGTAAGATATCTATGAGTATAGCATCCATGAGTACATATGTACATGTATACATAATATGTACATAGGTACATTTTAATCTTGGATTGATTCAGACTTGTTTCATTTCGTTTGATTTCCAATTTTCCCATCCTTTCGTTGTACGAGAACAATTTACCTATACACACCACCATTACCATTACTCATGATCGGAGGGCTCTCTTAGCAGAGACAATGTGCGATTCCTCAAACTGCGTAACGCTTACTTGGAAGCACATGTAGCTCGTACAGACAAAAAGGTAAAAGTTGCATTTCTTTACATATGTGTGTCAGTAGGGGTCTGTTTACATTGGAACTCCCACATTTGACATTTCCAATAAATTATTATAATATTTCCACAACGCTAATATTTACCATACCATGACTCCGTCATATCCACTAGTAATAACAATATTTTGTCATTTATTTAAAAGGTTACACTTTTGTGTGTGTGTGTTTGTGTATTTGTCAAGCATTATATGGCAGCTACATATGGGAAGGTCTATGCAAGGGTGTAGTCTATGACTAACAGATACTTTGTAGAGGTGCGTACAAGGGGTTAAAAGTGCGTCAATATTTTTATCATATCACTTGGTTTTCAAGTACTGGCTTGGGTGTGTGTAGTACTACTAGAATTAGAATGTTATAATATGTAAGATTTAAGCTTCAATGTTACACCGTGATGCTTAGACAGTCATCACCATTTTAGCGATCTGAAGAAACTTATATCTATAGTTGTAGGTATATTAATGTATATAGTAGATAGATACATTTGCATTGTACATACGTATATATCTATGTAATTGTAATTATATATATATATTTTTTTTATATTATGTTTTAATGTCAATAGAGATTCATTTTGCCCGCAAAGTTAATTAATATTTTTGTGCTAAAATTTTTGTAATTTTCAATGTCTATTTCTGTTGTAGGTATAGGTATGTATTTGTATGGCTGTCTACTCAAGATTGATCTTGGATTGCTTGTTGCTTTAGTCGTGGTAGCAATTGCACATACAACAGTTTGGGTAGGCTATTGAGGATGTATTTAGTTTACTAATCAGTATATTCTTGTATTTCTGTATGATTGCAGAGTGATAGATGAAAGTGTTTCATAATATTTTTTGAGCAGAACATTTCATTTTTCCAGGGTCTGCTCATCTGTTCAATGTGACCTAGCGGCTCATTTAAAACGACATTGACAATTTACAATGAAGGGAACTTTGCAATGCATGTGATACGACGATGACCACCACCACCACTCACGCTCCTGTCGGTAATTTAGGCATATATAGGTCATGGTGGGTGGTTATAATTAGTATAATTAGTAATTAGTATACACAATCATATATTTATGGACAAATTAGCATCCAGAATCCAGACGTAGCGGTCTAAGGGACAGATAAATTCACACCCTCTCCCGTGTAGTTAGTTTTTTTCCTTCAAATATAGTCAAATGCCTATGTAACTTAGGTATATTTGGTATCGGTAGAAGCGCAATTATAATTACGAAACATATGATTATATTGAATTAGCTAGTACATCTTATTTTCCCTTACAATTCTCAAGTAAAATCCTGAGCATATGTATGTATGCCTTATTAAGAGCAGCAGTCGATTGATGGCTCCCGCTGCAGGGTTCTCTCTTCAATAAATTCGTAGTACTTAATGATTATGCTTTAATTTTGTGTAAGATTAGAATAACAAATAATGTTGGAATTATATAATTATCGATGCCAATTATTTCGACGGTTTAAGATTTCTTTTCTCGTTTATTTTTTTTCTCCTTCTTCTTCGTCTGCCTTGAGCATCCCCTCTATTCGTCGGGGTTCTGCTTGGACAGGGCGAGAAGGATCATGGTCAGCTCTTTTTTGTTGATCTTCCCATCTCGATTAAAATCACATCCCTGGAGAATTGTCTCTTCAAAGTCAGCCAAATCTTGGGCATCGTAATCCTGGACGAATATATACACACAAAATAGAAATAGAATATGGTCCCTGTCCCTTATTACATACTGATAATAGCGCATCAAATGGATCAAAACTCTATGGGAGTGTCTGTCTCGTGCTAGACTAATAACCTGACATCTTTTAAACTCCTGTCACAAAATGATTAGAAAGGAATCAATACAATAATGTATATTATCTTTCTTTTCAATCTTTTTTTCGATCCATTTTATAAAACCTCCATCATTAATTATTAAGAAAGTGAACTGAGGTCGGCCAGCGACACGTGAAGATGATCGGTCCTACTTTATACTCTACATAAAATTCCCGCAATGCTACTGCGATGCTCCTAAACACAGTGCTATAAAGGTTGGGACGTTGCGGTGGTTGGAGCTACCTAGGAGATTGCACACTATTGAACTAGACATGCGAGAGAAATAAGAATTGATTGAATGAATGAATGAACGGAATGAAACGTCGAACCTTCTTGGCAAGTTCCAGCAAGTCCTTGAGAAAGCCTCGAAGTTCTTCATTTTCTATCGTTCCATTATTATCCTGAAAATAATCCCGAAATAGATAGAATAAAATTTAAGCATTTATAATCAATAATTTTCCAACTCAGTACGGCACCGAATTACGGTGAAATCTCACATGGTAAAATAGCAGTGTAGTATCTATGTATACTGTACAGCTTGTGTATCCGAGTAAATACGGTATGCAAAGAAGGGGTACCTATTATATATTTTTTCACTTTTTTTTGGGATAGTATCCAGTTTCAATGAAATAATTGGAAAGAATTACTGTGTATAACTGTACAGCACACTGTACCGTAGAATAGTAAAATCGTTGTCTAATACAATTAAAAAATAATTAATATGGCAGAAAATATACTGATGGTGTAGGCAGGTGTAGGTGGGTACGTTGGTAACTAAACTATCAGTACCTTTCACGGTTCATCAGTACAGTGGCACACATTTAATTGCCAGATACTCTAATTTTAAATAAATCATTAATGCGAAATCCAGACTGCGTAGAAATGAATAGGTTTTTAACGAACTGAACGCACACAAGACTATTGTCTGTAGTCTGTCACACGTAGAACAACAAAGAGTTAATAGACTATAAGGAATTTTTAGGTAGTATATATATATATATATATCTGTATTATTGTACGTATAGCTACAGTTGTATCCCTTTAAGTATTTTCAAAGCATACCCGATCATACAGCCCAAAGACTCGCTCGATATCGTCTTTCGTCAATTTCGTGGCTCCCTAAATATGTCATCAAATAGAATATTGATTAATCGATTATTGTGGGATAGATAGTTTATGTGAACAAACAAAAACAGCCATGAATTAACCAGAACGAACGAGCACAACGTTTTAATGCAAAAAACATTATACTACTATATAGTTAATCATATGTATAGGTACAGAAGACATTTTTTTTAGAAAGATAGAGAGAGATATATATCCAATATATATTTACTGTACAAGACAGTCAAGACAAAACAAAATATTTCTTTACTTAAAAGCCCTATACATATATAAATACATATATGTACGTACTACGTTTGGTTAGTAACATCGTTGGTTTCATTAGTTTAGAGAGTATGTGAATTGGAATTTTGAAAAAGGAAAATTGCTTTGCTTTTTTTTTTGATTACTATAGTTTCTTATTGTGTATGGTATCACGTGAATTTTTTTTATTATCGATTTTTTAATACTTAAGCCAGCTGATACTGATGAGCAACGGAACATTGTGACTAGTAGTTTACGTGTATAATAGCAGTATTATTCATTTATACTATGCAGATTGCAAATGGCGGCTGCAATACAATTTTAGCTTGATTATTGTAAGTATAGCTTTGAAAAACGGGCTATAATTATAATGTCAAATCAAAAATTTTAAATCTCAATTATTAGCGTCAAGAGCTTTAGACGTGGTGTGTAAGGAGTGTGAAATGGCGTCAGCATGTTAATTAATTTCAAATACTGTTACAAGCAGGGAAGGCGCTAACTAGTAAGTAACAAGGTAATAGATAGTAAGTAATAAGTGTTTAGATAGGTAGAAGTGTAATTTGGTGCTTTGGCAACATCGTTCATTATTCAATTAAAACGAAAGTGTCTCACATTTCTAATTTTAACAAGTCAAGTGTTCGAATTCAAGAATAATTGCACAATTGTCTTTTATTATCATTTGTTCGAATAAATGAATAAATCCTACAGAATACTTTAGTAGTATGTATGCTCCCTGCTTCCCATTAGTACGAATTCCTTGATTTACGAATTATTTTACAGGAAAAGCTGATTATTTTCAGATTTGCTTAAAATATGACGATTTGCAGACTAGCTTGCAACAGTATGGACCGTTAAATGTAGACTTTGCGTATGAATTACTAAAAATGGACTTTAAATTGATATCTGGTCTCCTACTGTACGGAAATATGTGCCTTTCTCTGCAGTTCCAGTTTCACCTTATGCTAAAAGCCATATGTTCTTTAGAGTCATCGAATTCCCTGGATGCTCAGTGTACACGTTTATGTTTAACTCAAGTCAGCGAGTGAAATGGAGTCACAAAGGTACAGATCCTATGTGCAATGTGTCATGAAGGGATTTTAATTCAAATTTAAGGCAATAATGTCACGCCATCCACGTAATGGACGATGAAGACATTGCCATTCAACAGCTCCATCTCCAGCCCCTTCTAATTTGTCCCAAGATTTCAACTCAATGAGACAGAACGGCAACAGTCATAAGATTAGCTAACCTTTTAATGACTAGTGAAAGCTGTAGCTGGAAGTTTCCTTCGAGAACGAGAGTCGAAACGAATGCGTGTGGGTGCATACATAAAATTAAGGCTGAAAATGTTTGAAAATCGAGGCGTAACGTATCAGTCATGGACGGTGAGCAAACAATTGCCTCAATAAATTCGACAAGGAGTCTATTAGCTGACGGAAATCCTGCTGCCTATAGGTATATAATGCCATACATATAAGTACCTCGACCTGTCTCTTATGAAAATGGCCACTATTCATCTACCCACATTTTCTCCCGTTACATCGACACATACTGAGAGACGGCAACACACGTGTGCCTCATGTGTGCGTAGCAGTTGGGAAAGTCTAATCCGCAATGAATTAATTAAAATTACAAGATCAGAGGAAAACAAATGGCGGGTAGTGATCTATAGACAAAGTCAAATTTGGTAATTTTTCTTGTATGACTGAGCGTAATGTAAATGGTAAGAGGAGGATGATTTGAATGCATAGGAGAAAGCATGGAGTAATCGAGAATCCAGCGGCCGGGTTTTACCTCTGGTGGTCCCATTCTGAGTGTCAAGTGTTGAAGTAAACCATGCAATAATTCTCCTTTCCCTCCATTCATTTTCATAGAGAGGCTAAGGATTCTCTGGAGAGAGCTCTGTGGAAACTATACTCTATATCTCTTTGGTAATGTTCAAATTTTCATCTATTTTTTTCTTCCCTTCTTGGAATAGAAAATCCATTGAACCATTTCTCTCAAGACGGACTTTTTTTCTCTCTCTCCAAGTTTATTTTTTACTTCGATGAACCGAGACCAGTTGTAGTAGTACAGTTAAAGCGTACATACTGTGGCCATAGCCATCGGATATTATCTGTGCAACTTTTTACCCTTGCCCTCAATCAACATCAACGGTCTCGGCTTCAACTTAGCCTTACACGTAATTGTAATATATGGTGTAATGTGGGTCGAGCGTAGCCTTCCGTTCTGTATAAGGGGATTATTGGGGCGTACTTTTACATGGAGAAAGTCAGTACTGATAGTGGTAGTGGTAGAGTCTCTTGTATACAGTACCCCAGTGACATCATACCTTACCATATGATGCTTTAAAACGCTCCTGTTAAAGAAAAACTCATCTTCTTGCCAGCATGGCGAATCTACATTAGCTATCCTCGTAGTGGAGAAAGTTGGAGGAAATATTCCTGGAGAGCTACCACACCTTACACGTAGCACACCTCCCCCCTGCTTTCTCCAAAACAAAATATATTTTCCCGGGCTAGACGGGATTTCGACGACGCTATCTTGATACAGCAGGTTCTCACCATAGGTAGTCAAAACTACACTTGTGTAAACCAATGTAAATATTAGCTATTGTATGTAGCTTAGGTAACCCTGTTTATTTGGAGGGGCGTACGTATGTACATGGTGGCATTAGTGAAAGCAAGAACCTTGGATCCTAAAATCCCAGATCGGGATCCTCTAAATTATCAACAGGCCTAACTTTGGATTTGGATACCCTATGATTACTACGAGTAGGTATATTCCAGCTGCATGGGACTTATAGAAATTGATGAATGCTTCAACTTTCTCCCACCATAGCCATGGCATGGAGAAAGTAGACGTGTATACATACTCATACCCAGTAGATCCACGTGTTGGTTCGAGTTATTCATTAAGAGGGCCGAATGGATGCTTCCTCCCACCACTCACTGTGCTCCGTGAAAGCTTTCTCTAGAACAACATTTACTCATTTACACCTTCCCCTATTTGCGTGCTAAGTTCATCGGACATGGACGTGCCTCATCAAAAGTTCATTTAAGTAGAACTCACCAGAACTGTACAGGGCACAGGAGGGGGAATGCCCATGGCCATGGCCGTGTACAGTCGCTCAGGTAGTTGCAATGTGGACATGGGTTCTCTAATTCTCCTACAGTAGGTACCTACTACACTTTCTTAATTCGACTTTTTCATTTATGAAACCTGAGCTCCATCAGGGAAATTATTCGCAGCTTAACTTTTACTTTTTGAATGAAAACAAAATTTTCTCATAAAATCTCACGCACTATGAGCACGTGTCAGAATATTTTTATAATCACACGCCAACTTAAGGTTTTGCAAACAAACTCAAAAAATTAAATTTCCCCTCGTCCTTCCTTCATAAGGTCTACAGGTCTAGGGTTTCACCTATACAGCTACCTATCTACCTTACAACCTATTACACTATGCATACTTTAACTTGTGACTTTACTGTCGTAATTAATTGAAACGAAACCAGCTACTCATATTATACCATGTCGTGTCAGGACTAACATCGAATATGCTAATTCCCTTTTCCCTCGAAGAGATTTCTAAGCAATACTGTACAACTTTACATGAAACGCGCTGTGCATGTGTCGATACTTTTTCTGGGATGATGAATCGACAAGGGCGTTTTACACAGAAGAATGCAATTTAAAAAGGAGCGCTGGATGGAATCGTCAATCAGAGAGGGATAACGTGGTCCTATGGGGATTTTGTAATTCGTTCTATTCCAGTTTAGCCTAGTTACATACGTTTGAGGCAGAAGGCAATGCAATGGAATGAAAAGTGCTTAGTGAAACACATTATGTCTGAGCTGTTTATCTCCAAACATTTTATACAAAATGTTAAATCCTCACCTAAATTTTGACCGTTTTCAGAGCGTTTTAAGCAGCACGAGTGTAATATTTCAAGATTGTCATATCTTATTACAGGACCCATGTCGGTCTACCAATTCTACCAGAAGTGTGGTACCACTTCAAAGGGATTTTATAGACTTTCCCTGTTTACTCTGCCCACATCATATATAATATGTGAAACATGTGAACATGTAACTTTAAGCCCCCGCCTCCGTCTCTATTTTTATGGCATATGTACATTGCCGAATGGGTAGTCATAATGAGGAAAAACGAGCGTGCACATTACATTTACGTATGAGCGTACTATAATCGTACGTGTGCACACGTGAGACCGTCCTTAAAGTTTGATCTAATCTGCATGTCGTGCAGAATGTGCGTAAATCCTCCAGTTTAAATTTATTTTAATGGTCTCAAGCTTAGACGGTGAAATACTATCTCGATTTATCCCATATTTACATAGCTCTCCTACACAGACCATTTAGATGTCCAGCAGTTTCACTACAGGGAACACACTACCCTGGCATTCTGTGGTGTCTAGATACATGGATGGCTGACGTTGCTTATTTTACAGCCTGTAATTATAAAAACCCCCGGGACCAAACCAACCGTCATAAAAGTCTTTCCTTTAACTACAATGTACTTTAGCCACTAATTGTAATTCCCCCTCGGTCATGATTTAGTCCGTTTAGTCTGTCTCTCTCCTTTGTAATGCATTTAGGCACACACTCTCACTTGCACGAGGAGCTGAAAATAAATGAGAAGGTCTAGCTTCAACGTCAGTCTTCAACTCATGTGAACTTTGAGCTTTACAAATTTTGAAAATGAAAAGGTTGTTCCTGTGTGTTTAATAGCTGTTGCCAACGACTGATCTTTCTGTTCAATATTCTATCCAAAATTAAAAGGATTGTGTGTCTATACTTTCTCCATGCAACCAACATAGGTACGTGTAAAGGACCCAGCCTTATATTGAGACTTATAGGGTCATAGTGGTATACACGTATGCAAGTACACCCATGAAATTTTAATTCGCCCTCATATCATTATTTTATTTTGTTATTTCCATTCTGATTGTTGCTATGTACAAATGTACGCCCTTACATACTCTATATCAGTACACACAGTACTTTCCGTGACATGGTGGGAGTCGTAATGTCTTTCATAATCTATTCTTGTAACTTCCAGCTCAGTCAAAAATAGGTGGAACAAATGAATGAAGAATATAAATCACTTGTAAAAATCACAATGACCCGATTACATAATAAATACGGAGTTGGGAGTTGGAACCGCTAAACGCGAACATTTCATGTCAGAATTGGGAAAGCATGACGGCTAGCCTTTTCTAAAATGAGAGAGATTTTTATGAACCCCTGTATTTAATACTATTTAATACGGTATGTAACGTGAAAGCTATTTTTATCTGATTAAAAAAAATGTGATTTTAAACTTGAGAAAATCCTACCGCTCGCACTCCTTTCACTGCCCTCTAAAATTTATACGAAAAAGAAGTCGAGTTGTAATTTTAAATGAGCCAATTGCGTGCCAAGCTGAGTGGTGTTTGTGTAATACGTAGTAGGTACATTTAAGAGTATGAATATGACTATGAGTAGTAGTAATAGGAAAATAAGACGGAAAATATAATTAAAGCTTTAGCAAGAAGGAAAACAAGACGCCGTTCAACGGTGATTCGCAATAGTGAAAGTGAAAGGAAAGATTGCCATGAGTGCCTACAATAAAGCCAACGAGAGAAAGAGCAAAAATGCCAGCAGTGTGGTAGCTAGGCAGGTACTTTTCAAGCTTGATTGGAAACGTCAACTGTAATGTAGAAAGAAAATAAGCAAGTATGACACTACACAGCTTTCACTGACGTTACACATATAAAGATACTGGAAGGCACTATACACTATAGACAGTTTGGTTGCTAGATGCTGTTTACTCGTTGTTAGAGGTGTTGCCAGGAGAAATCCATTAAAAAGTGTAGGTATGGTTGACAGATCACATTACAAAGCTACTGCGTCGATCTAATCAAACACATGTTTATGAGCTGGTGATACACTTGAGGTAGCTTAACAGCTCCAGAGGCAAGCCAGAAGAAAAGCAACTCTATAACGTAGGGACCGTACAATGGCAACAACAAGTTGAAAGGAGTTACACGTTTGAACTAAGGTAGGTAGCAGCTCCATATCGTCTTTAAAGAGGCAAAGTGCACTGGAATTTAAAGTCTAATTTAAATCCAGAACCACATGACACCCTTTGCGTATGTAAGACCACGACTTGACTGCACTATTGCGTTTACATTTTCTTACATTTTGTTTTATCTGCTTAACCTTTTCGAAACGGTAATATATTTATTAGCTTTAAACGTTTTTGAAAATCGTGATTTATAGTTTCGACCATTTTGAAAACGGTATTTTCTAGTTTTTTGACCTTTTAAAAGTGTTATTTACTAGTTTTGATTGTTTTGAAAAAGTCTTATTTACTAGTTTTGACTGTTTTGAAAAAGTGTTATTAACTAGTTTTGATTGTTTTGAAAAAGAGCCATTAACTAGTTTTGACCGTTTTGAAAGAGTACATTTATAGAATAAAACACTTTTGTAAAGCATTCTTTCCATGGTTCCCCAGTTCCGAGTAGGTTAATAATACACTATGACGCTATAGACGCTCCCAGCGGCAACAAGTGGGGAGCCCATTTGTCATTCGTGATAATTAACCTTCAACTTCATGTCAGCATTAACTTTTTGCTCGAGGCTACAACTACGAGGGTAAATTGTGTGAAACCCATGCATGTACTCTACGCTCTTGTGAGTATATCTAAATAAATAAAAGCCAAACGTTACAATTTGATAATGTGTTGCAATTCAAATGCATACAAAGTGCATCATAGTAAATTACGTAATTAGGTACATTAGGTTATTACATTAGTACAGTCTTGCCAAGTCTAAATCTAAAACAGTGCATCTTTCCCTAATCTATGTACTGACGCTCTCTAAGAATAACTAATATATATATATAAATATATAACAAATG
The DNA here is from genome assembly GCA_034695205.1 of Dicyrtoma fusca. Lineage (NCBI taxonomy): Eukaryota > Metazoa > Arthropoda > Collembola > Symphypleona > Dicyrtomidae > Dicyrtoma > Dicyrtoma fusca. The sequence continues at coordinate 15,562 of JAQFZC010001346.1, forward strand.
TAGAAGTTCCATGTAATTCACTACAAAATGTCGTCAGTACGAGAGAGACAAAAAAATCTCATTCCAATCCATCCATCCACCCGTTCTTACTATGTACATATGTACACTTTCTACAGAGACAGAAAGAGACAAAGAATATATGTATATAGATACACTACAGAGTACTACTATAGGTAGGCTATTCCCAGAGTTCTAGTCCTAGTTGACAGTTTCTAGGAGAAAGTTGACAGAAAAAAAAACGTGAATATAGATCTATAATATATACTTATATAAATAATTTTAATCGACGGGTGCAAATGTCAGACTTACTACGAGAGTGACAAGTAAAGAAAAGAAAACTAGGTACTTGCAAATTTGAATGATTTGTTTGTATATGAGTACTTACTTCCAATCCCTCCTGCTATATAGGCAAAGGAAACAGAAGAGATTAAAGATATAGCAGAATAAATTTTTTTTTCTCTTTCTTTAAAATTATATAGGGGAACATTTAACATTTAGTTACATCCTTCATTACTTTGTAATACAGGTATACAAAACAAAAATGTAGTTTTTTTCTTGTAAAAAAATATTGGTTTAGTTAGGGGGTTAGGGTGGAAATGGGTTTATGGAGCCATTCTGTAAATAATGTTTTTTTTTGTTTTTTTTTGTGGAGGAAATTGTACATCGAACAGGTTGATCAATTCCACTGTGGTTTGTCAAATAAAATTATATTAGCAATGCACTGTACTCTGTATCTTGCAATTTGAACTATTTCTATCAACACAGTAGTACTGTGGGTCAACTGATTTGGAAGTACAGCTATTTTACATGGGAGGGTCAAGTGGAATTTTTGGATTTGTTTTTTGCAGTGTGTGTAGAAATGTGTAGTATAATTTACATAGTGTGTCAATTTCATTGGCATTTGAAATTTAAAAATTGAAAACTTGAATTTAAACTTGGGAAATATGTCCTTAATTGTACTGATTGTGAGATAATTATGTAAGTAATTATTAATTAATCGAGGATTTATTCTTATTACGAAGGGCACAAAATCACAATTCACAAAACGCAGCAAAGGGTTAAGCTTTGCAGGGATTTGACGTTCACACATCACAAATGCATTTGGATTGTCAATGGTTGTGCAGCTGTACAAAAGAACTGAGTTGCAGTAATCAAGTTTCCATGGGTGGGTTATAAATATATAAATTAGGTGTACAAACATGAGTTCACAAATCAATCGAGTTGACTCATTAAACTAATCAATCAGTGGGTCAGTACTTTTTTGCCCCTTCAAAATGCTAAATTCTAAAACAAAAATAAAAATCGGTATAAACAAATGTTATCAAAAATATTTGTTAGTGGTAATTCTGCATGAGCATAAAGTGAGACGAGCCATGAGTCGCTCATAAAATAGGTACAGTAGGATTATAAATTGGCATTGGTATCAGTGTGTGGTGTGAAGTGATGGAAATGTAGCACGAAATCTTTAAATTGTGATAAGTATAAAAAAATAAATTGGAAAAGAAACTAATGCAATTGTCATTACTGTTATTGTTGTAATAATAAATTGTAATTTTAGTTAAGCAATAATGCCGTCGTAGTTTGTATTGTACAACATAGGATAGCGGATCGTAGATTGATCAAACAGCGTCATCATGATTCATGGTGAAGTCTTGTTTTTTTGTGTGTGTACAAACTAGTAGCCTAGGAGTATTGGCACTAGGAGAGCTGTCACTGTTCGGCTTTGGACTTCCAGTTCTTACAAACAGACGGAATATTAGTCTAGTGACGTGATGAGGAGTAGAAATAGTGAAATAGTACCATTTTGAAGGTCATTAGTTCAAAATTTCAAAATCAATTTTATTGACTGACGACTATAGTATGTATAGGCATAGTATAGTATGCATGTAGTAGTTACTTGTTTGAAGGCTCATTTGTAGTATGTTATTCTTCTTGACCAAACAATAGACAGAGACAAACAAAGATGAAACAAAACAAAGAGGACGGACGAGACGATACGAGGGAGTGAAGAAAATTGTAATCTATACCTCGCTTACCTTGAAGATTTGTCGACACAAGAAATTCTCTTTAACTGGTAGCAACCTGAAAATATCAATACAAATGAATCAGTGAAGTACAGAATTTTTATCTGCATCTGCATCTTTCAATTTTATTTCAGAACTATTAATCACCATCGTAGAGCTTCGGAGATTTTCTCAACCAAAATAAATTCCGAGTGGACGATTGGATTTGGATCAAATAAATTTCACCTCCTAATAGCACCTCCTTCAATTACTGCCGCGTTGTGTAGATAAATCGTAGCCGGTAAGAAATGCATCTGACTTACTAGTGGGGCATAGCGCATGTACATACTATAGGTTTCGATATGTGTATGTAGATATATACATATCTACCTTAGTTTGTGTGCTTATGGTGGATCTGTAGTCCTTGCCAACTGTGAGAATCAGCCATTACATTGGAAGTAATGAGTGAGGCAGTCCTGACAATGACAATAATGTTGGCCGTTATAGTGCCTAACGAGAGAGAGATAGAGAAAGGAAATCTTCCAAAAATAGGGAAATGTCTTTAATACGTTACTAATAGTGCGGGTCCTTGAGTTGGGAGGGTAGGCCATTTTTTCTAAAGCTTGGAACTAAAACTGACTTTTTTATTTTCTAATCATCCGCTCTATCTTCCTTTCTTTCCCACACAGAACGATGTAAATGTGGGAAACTTTCCCCATTTCGATGTCATTAATGGCCACAGCACGATACGCCCTTTGTATCTACGCCAAGCTTTTATTTGTATTTATTATATTTCCGTTTCGAAAATGAAATAATACTACAACCACACACAAATAATCGCTCGCCATACAACTGGGTACCCACAAATCAATAATTCCCTAATTGGGTTTATTTAAATACACTTGAGTGTATACCTACAGACTTTGATGGAATACGTATCAGTAGCAGTATAGCAATACCGTTTCTTTCCCTCTGGGAGTATGATTCACTGACCGCAAAGGGTTCCTGGTGTTGTAGAGGGCACGTTTTTTATTCAAAATACTGGTAGCCAATAATAGTATTGATTTATATAGTAGGTACTTTGTGTTTGGAAATACTCCTTGAGCGCATCCTTTCAAAACGAACATAATAGAATAAAAAAATATAGTACATGTATGAAAATTTGAGCAATTTGAGTGTGATATAACAGAATCGTTTTTATTTATTTCCGAATGAGTGACATCCCGTCAGAACACAATGCTCATGTTCCAAATCCAAACCAAAACGTAGACAAAATGAAAAGAAAGCGAGCTGTTTGTACTGTAAATAGTTGTATAATGCATAGGCGTATGTATCATCCCTACATACTTGTATCTACAGTAGTTTTCGTACATGAGTAGAGAGGTGAGTGGGCATGGCAGTTGGACTTATTGTAATGGCAAAAGGGTAATGAATTTTGCAGAGGCTACGAGCTAGACGCCAACTCAACATTCCGTCCAATTGCCTGTAGACAAGAAAATTAATTTTCCAAAACTTCCGGACAATGAACGACATTTTGAAATTGGAAATGATTCATAGAATTTGTCATGGTGGATGGATGAAAATGAGTGTTTCAGAAAACAAGGGAGTGAGTGCCGCAATATAACACGTTGAGGCTATCAGCTTAATAATAATGAGATATATAAAACAATGGTCTCGGCGGATTTAGACGGGGAAATATAGTGGTTGTAGCAGTGATTACGTGAGATTCAAAGGAAATCAGTTGAATGATGTTCAACAGACAATTCATGATTCTAATTTCTAATTCAGGCATATTGTATAATGTCGGCTGCCGTGTGGAACTCTCTCCACAATCCTACAGATATCTTCACAATCATTTCCCATCTCATTTCATTCATTCGTGGCATGAGCCCTCTCCGTCCGAGGTGACTGACAGCTCTACGCGGACGGCGAGCGAATGTATAATTCCCTTACACTGACTCTGTCAGTACTAAGTACTCTTGGTATTTTACATCCAAAACTGACAAAGAAAATCCAACTAGCCCAAAAGCAAATCAAATGCCATACAGATATCCAATACCATGTCTTCCAGGAAACATATTAATATGAAAATTTAATTAGCAGAGATAATACATCAATATCCATGAATATTTAGGCCACTAAATAAAACTCAATGTCATTCTGCAGCAAAGATAAGTAGTGGTGCTCTTATAGCATGTTTTTTCAAGTAACCAACACTTCAAAGTCCCAGAATACTAATTTGCTTTATGAATTTACGGAATTTACAGAATTTACGACATCAGATGGACGTAACTCCTTATTTGGCCAAAGCCAACCTACGGTGTCTATATTTTTTGAAAAGTTTTATTTTCCTAATGTTTTTATTAATACATCTGGGTGTGTGTGTGTGTGTATGAGAGTTTGAGAATTCCCTCAGTAATTCTCAATCTCAAAAGCGTATTATATATTATGGTCTCTAGAGGGACTTATTTTGTGTGTATAAATATGCTTTGAACATTCGCATATGTATATATTTCCCAGCTTAATATATAACACAGTTCCTGGTTTGCCGGTCTAAGTCATGTAATGTAAGCTAATGTAACGTAATGTTATGTTATTTCCCTTCACTCTTGGGTAATAAATTTGTTGAATGCCTGAATTGAAAAGCACGGCACCCTTCCTTCCTATAAATTCCTGGCTTTCACAAGCACAAGAAAAAGTTACTTTACTTCCATTCCCACTCCTTGCCACACACAAAATCCTCTCTTTTCTCGGGAGCAGAAGGAAAGTAGGGAGACGAGTCGACTACTACTACCACCACCTCCACCGTGTCTGCACTTCCACCACATGGAGCAGCACACCAAACTGGGAACATTTACATATAAAAGAGAAATGATGGGAACACTATTTGATTAAACATGAGCTTACTTGGCCATTTCTGAGAGTTGAAGCTTTCCATCCTTGTTAGCATCAAAAACTTGCAACTGTGAAATTATTCAGAGGAATGACATAAAAAAAAACAAATCCAACATATGCATATTATAATGAAAGTTCAACACAGTACAGATGTACGGAAGGCTCCTATAATTATATATATATATATATGTGTACCTATGTAGTATATACACTAGACTATATAAATAGACGCGTATAAATTACAAAATTAAAAATTTCCAGACAGCTCTGCCACTATTAAGGCTGCTAAGAAAACATTGCACTGCTAATAGGTCTATAATTTCTTTTTACAATAGCAGAAGCAGAACAGACGGTTATGAATGTTGACTGTTGTAAATACTTTATGAGGATTTGGAAAGGCTCTGAATTAAAAATGGGGTTTTCTCCTTTTGTTTTTTAATTACTGGACTAAAAGTGGCTGAAAAGAGTTGAGTGCTTGTTGTTTTGATTACAAATTTAAAATTAAATGTACCTAGTGTACATATGTGGCAATTTTTAGTTAGTTCCGTTCAACTTTGACTGGAAACAAAATCCTCCTTATCATTCACATGTCACACAAGATTCCTATTTAGATTCTAACTTTCTTTCTCTCGCTACGGATACTACTTCTACTACTACTAGATACTACAGAAATGTAACCTCGAATGAATTCCCTCGAAAGAGAAAGAGACAAAAAGAGATGTTGTACTTTGAACTTGCTTCATAGCTCTAAGCAAGCCCACTTGACTTGTGAGAGGGAAACAAGGGGAAGTGAAATAAGAATGCTAGGAGATGCGTGGAGAAAGATACAGTGAAAGACTTTCGTCATGACTTACCATAGTGTCCGTGTACTCGATCAATTTGTCCTCGGAGACATCGTTGATTTTCTTCGCTTCTCGCAGCAAGTCTCTCAGAAAATTCTACACACATGAGTGAATTCACATAGAAAAGAAGAGAAAAAAAAAGAAGTGAAAAAAAACAATGAAAGTCTTTTATCGATATCTGCAATCATTTTTCAATATCCTCCTTTTCTCACGTAATGCTCTCCTCATTCAGTTTCTTCAACTTCATCTTCACTGAATGAACTGATAGATTCTATTTGACAGAATCTTCATAGCAATTCCTTAGAGTTTCACTATATTAGATCAGGTGCGGTGGAGGTACGATAGAGCGAGTACCTCCACACACTATACTATTAGGTGTACATACAAAGGTACCTACGTGTAGTAACCTCAAGAGATAAAATGTGCGTATGTTCTTCTGTCCTTGTACTATAGTGCTGGAATGACAGTAACGAAGTAACGACGCAATAAATACCTCAGTCTCACCCTTTTATGCGTGAAGTGACGTAGGTATGCACCACACACCTCTATAAAGCTTTCACCCTCCTTTCTCCTTTCTCCATCCCATGGCCTGTCTCATAGTTTTGGTATTCTTTACGTCTTTCTTTTACGTCTTCCTCTCTTTATTTTTGAGTCGAGGTCCCTATAAAATTTTATAAAAATGTCTTTTGTCTTTGTCAAGGGAAAGTGCCACACGGCATTGGCACACACGCTGCACTTTACTTTCCTTATTCTCTCGCTGACCATAAAATCTTGATGTGGAACAGGTTTTTTCATGGATATTACTCGCATCCTTGACTCGTCCTTACTCTTTTAGTGTCGATTCGGATAAATCATAGTCAGGGTCGCTCCGATCATTTCTATACGCACCGGTGCCAATATTGCTTGGATGGTAGGCTTATTGTATAATTGTAAATATCAGGAGTGCGCTGGAAAGGTAATAGTGACAAACGCAGGCTTTTTCTTCACAGTTCAAAGGATAAGCCGCTCAATCATGTGTCAATTTTATGACCACGACAAAAAGAAAGTTAAGCTACGTAAGCTACTGGATAGGTACATATTTGGTCTGTATTTACTATTTACAACTTCTTTTTTTTTGGCGGAGGGAATTAACTACACATGGGTTTATGATTATGACTCTCCGCAGTTCGACAGTCTATTAAGACTTGTAATGTGTGAATGGGGAACTGGGACTCATGGGATATTGTAATGGCTGTAATTCCCCTTTGAGGCGAGCTACGTACACCATCCTCCTATTTTCCTATAAACTGATTTGGATGCGGATGCTGCGGTGGTGGAGTGTGCGTCTTGGAAGGAGATTAATTAATTGGATGGACATAAGTACGAGTAAGTCTATCAAAGGAATAAACTAATCGTAAGATTTTGTGGACTGCGAATACCCCTTCTTATTTACACAAGGATGTAACTATCTGATCTTTTGGCATTCCTATATGTAATTACTATTGCTATAACCAGAACCCATGCATATAGCACGTTCCCGTGAGATACTTGGCAAGTTAGAAAATGTTTAGGAAGCAACTCCTTACAAATTTCAATTAGCAGCCACCCTTTTACTCTGAAGATCGTCTTGGAAACTAAATGAATTCTTATGTTATCATTACGTGTGAGGCTCAGGAGTATTGAAAAGTAAAAGCAAATGGTTTAGTGTTTAGTTACGAAAGCTTCGAATCGTACTTTCACCCGCGATCTGTGAAGATAATTTTGTGTGTATACAACTTACCTTAAGTTCATCAGCTTCAATGAATCCACTCCCATCCGTATCATACTCGCGCCAAATCTAATGGTAATAAAATAAAAAGGCTGGATGAGATGATTTTTTAATGCAGTGAAAATGCTAGGGACAGCTTAAAATTAGTAGGCGGGACAGAGAGTGGGTTCTCTAGTCTGTAGAAACCCACTTTAGTAGGTATGTTTCTTCTTAAGTCTAAAGGTCTAATCGGCATCGGGACCTCCATAGATTAATGCTAACAGTGCGGTCGTCCTTTGGAATTTGAAACTAACTTTCTCCTTTGGATTCTGCAAAGGATTTATAACATGTATTTCCTCCGTGGTTTGAAATTAAAATTAACCTCTTTCGTACACCGTAGAATATTTACTGTATTTCTTAGACGGGAGTGTCTGTACAGCTTGGATTTAGTTATACTTTCTCCTCGCATGTTTTAATGAAAACTAAAAGGAAATTCATTATTGTTTTTGCTTTCCCTCAAACAACCAATGTGCTACTACTTCCCTTCTTGTACATTCAGATAGGAAGTATAGGCCTCTCTCCTTCTCTCTGCCCACTGCTCTAATTTTTGCTTGGGCCAAAAAATGAATGTGCTGCTGGGTGACTTTGAAGCTCACAATGATCCAATTGAATGCAATTCTATTGTAGAGACTGTTATGGGATGGGATATGATGGAAAGTTGAAGAAAGGACTCTCTACACGTGAATACGAAATGGAACCAGGAGCCGTAGCTCCCTCCTTTCTACCTTCCTTGCCCACCTTTCTCTCCTGCACAGACAGGGAAGCCCACCTAGCTTCCCTTCCCCTCCCATTGAATGAATGAATGTAAAAGGTAAGAAAGAATTTATGTGATGGAATAAGAAATTCGAGACAGCAATTTCCTTTCCTAAAAAGTTTCTCTCAAGACTTCTGACAACTTTTCAAACTTTTTTCGCCCCTCTCTCTCTCCCTCTCGCTCTCCTAGTCTAGTTCTACATACATAGCTCGTACTCGGAATAACATAACTGGGGCCAGGAGAGCAAAGTTGTTTGCTTCACTCCAACACTAACATAGGGCTGCCTGCCACTGCACTGCCACTGCCAGCAGTGTGTGTAATGCACTGCTCTTTCAGGAGTGAGCACCAAAAATTGTGAAAAATAAGAGAGGAAAGAAGAAGAAGAAAAAAAGTCTGGAGAACTGCATGTGAAGTGAAAGTGAGGGAAAGCTACGTGCTAGAATTACTAGCGTGAGCTCTAGTCTTGATTCTGATGCTCTCTCATGACTCATAAGTACAAAGTACAACAATGTGCTCGCTGCCACTCGCTCCCAACTTATTTAGAAATATTACATTTTTCCAAAGGCTCCCTGGGTCATGTCCTCTCTGGAGTGGGAGAGAGTTTTGAGTTCAAAAATAGTGATATGGGGAGTCCCAGGCTATATATTTTGTTTTCAAAATATTTTCAGAATTTATATGACCATTCGACGGAGAAACTTTCTCCTGAAAACGTGTGGCTACGACGCGAATGCAATTCTAACGCCAACGCCAACGCAAGATGGTCCTGATCAGACATACCCATCGTTAAACTTTTCGTAATGGAGAACGGAGTAGCACCAATTAATTAGGATTGTGGCCAGCCTTTCTCGTACATGTGCAGGGGGCGCCAACTAATTGTAAGACGTTTACTGTAGAGGAGTCAAATCGAACTTTAATCGATTAGAAATCAAAATTGATACTGTGTCTGGGTCAAAAGCTGGAGCGTGCTGTGTGAAGGAAGTTCGTCTCTCTCCACGTATGAGCCCATCAACAATTTAAGACTGATGGCGTAATGAATAATTTAAGTCCATTTTATATTTCCAACTCACGATCCCCTTATGTATGTATGACTTTTTTGGTAGACGCTGAGGCTCCTACACACATATACATATATAGCTGCTGTCTCCATCCGTACAAACTCTATAGGGAGCTGGAGAGCGAGAGAGCGAGTGAGGGAGCTAGTAGAGCATAAAACTGAATGAATAAGCTTTTGGAAAGTCTTACACTTTTTAGCTCAAGTTGGAAAGTTAAACTAGTTTTAGAATTTCAAATTCCATCTTATAAGATTGAAAGGGACTTTACGATTTTAGAATGAGCCTAAAATCACCTCTTGACTTTCTTGCTTCTGCATGGGCAGACCTGACCACGTCATGGTAATCTCTGTCTAAACATATATATACATATACCTACATATATATAGCCTACATACATAGCTCTGAACACCATCCTCAACTTTGGTTGGGTAGAAAAACGGGAGAAAAGGAGTTGGATTTCAAACTCAAAGTCTACATAAGGAAACCACCGCACAGTAAGTATTTTAGGGGGACCGTTCTAGTTGTTTAGACAACTTAGCTGGGCAGAAACGTCTATGTATAAAATGTGTACAGATAAACTACACCTCCACTAAAGGACTGCAACTAATTGTGACTTTACAATCTCTAAAGTATTAAATTCCTGAGGCAATTAAATAGTAAATAAGATGTCTGGACTAACAGCTAGCATTCTCGAAATTAGGAAGTCAAGTTGTTGGTTTTGAATTAACAATAAGTTATACGAGAGTGTACATAAATACTTACCTTCATAAATTCCACACTGGATTCCAGAGGATTGTCGAAACGAAAGAGGAGCAAAAAGTTTTCTTCCATTGGCAAGAGTTGTGCAAGCTGATACAAGGGGAAAAAAAGAACAACAAAATTTGTAAATACTTTAATTGAATTTAAATCTTTTTAAAAAAAGTTTTAAGCCGAACCATGTTGCTATCTTTCTAGTACTTGACCTAGTTAAGTAACTTTATACGAGTAGGTAGTTTTGAATTTCGACACCAAATCCACACATCACCAACTTGGTATCGTACACTGATTTGTGCTGTAAGTGTCATTGGTACCTACACCAAAGTAGGTACCAATGGCATCAATCATACATTAGAAGTATGATTACCTTATATGGAAATAAATCTCCAGTAATGTTACACGAAAATAATTATTCAGTAATAGGGATATAAGGATATATAGTAATAAAGAGAATATTTCCTCCGTGTGTTTTCTCCCAAAGTCATTTTACTTCGATATTCAGGGTAATGAGGAAGGTTACCGTGGTGTTCGCATACATAACTTTGTTGTTCATGGCGAAAGTCAGGGCAATTCACAGAAATATAAATCAGCATTCTCCCAAGGGGCAACAACGTTGTAATGGGCGACCTCAGGGAGGGAAACATTCTAATGCTGGCGGCAGGAAATATCAGTATTGAACAAGAGAGAGAGAGAGAGAATAACAAGAGATAGAGTTCAAAGTCAAAGAGAAAGAGAGAAAGAGAAAGACTAGGGAAATAAACTAGAAGGAAACTTTGGCAAAAAGGGAGAAAGTGAAGAAGAAAGAATAATCAAGTGAATGTGGGCAGGAAGGAGTCTTAGTAAAGGTATTTGGAGGAATCAAATAGATTTTTTAGGGGAAATATCACTGAATCAAGTAGTGGAGGCGACGTTGCGTGCATTTCCGTATTAATTCAACCATAAACAACATACATCAACGCTTATGCTTACACTTACATAGGTATGTATACTTGTTCAAAGTATACGTCTGTACCTTGGTAGGTAGTTATACCTACTTATTTTTGTACACAAATCTTTAATTCTATCGCAAGCCATGTATAATATTGGTAGCTACAGATTTATTCTTGCGTATCTTATCATATTCCCCAATTTCTCAAAAACATCTACGGGATCACCGGGAAAAAACAGCCAGCAGATTTTATTTTTTTTACCGCGTTGGAGCATAAAATACCTTCATATGTAGGGAATAGGGAAGTAGGATACTATACGTATACTTACGATTTTGTATTCGTTCAAATTCAAAATATTTTTGAAAAATTTAACAAACTATTTTACCTATATTAATTAAAATAGTAAAATCATCTGGATTTTGTTGGGTCTGGGTAAAGAAAACAGTGCTATTAAAACCTGTACCCCTAACGGGTATCATCGCTATCGAATGCTAAAAAATGCATTTTAGTATAAAATGCACGTTTAGTAACCATTTTACAACAGTCTGTGTACCACAACCTTCTAACGAACGATTTAATTTCAATTAATATTATAGTATTGTTTCCTTAATCTCAGCTTGCCCCATTACACCTAATGTAGGTAGGTACCTAGCTCCCTTCATTTTAAAAACTGTATTTACACATTGAACAAGGATCAAAATATTAAAGAACAAGCTTGTACAATAAAAATGGGCAATTTTGTAAGAAGAAATCATTTACAATAAGTACGCAATTTGATAATTTTTGTAGTCTCCGGTAGCCCTAAAAATGCTGCTGCTTTTAGCCGAGCCGGACACACTGCTATTGCTAGGACCTTTTTAATATTGACAAAGCGTTTCGCAACAGCAACGCATTACGTTAAACATTATTCTATCTTGTGGAGAATTAAAATTTCTACCTGATTTTTCTACCTGAAGGACTACGATTTAATTTTACATTTTTTCCAGTCGTAAAGACTACAAGCCGCTGATGCACTTTTGGAATGCGCCTTTGATGGAAATGCACATTTCCAATTAAAAAGTTTTCCTCACCATTCCGTTTCACTGACTTCTGACAGTTTTTAATGCAGTTTTTAGTGGCATCCATCATTTTGTATACTTTTCTACGTGATACCTGTAGCCTGTAAGTAGCCCAGCAGTAGAATCACAGACTACCAGTAGTTTATGATTGGATAGAATTCTTCTTGGGTGTCCATCGTTTCATGCATCGTGGACGTCTATAATCCAGACTCACTACAGATGGTCACTGTCCGTCCGATGGAACGACTTGATTTTAGAAGAAAAATGGTGTTCTGGCAGAGCCAATCCTGTCCCTGTCATCACCTCAAAGCTTTCATAGTAACTTTTGGCTTCACACTCGCTCAATTTATTTCTATCTATCATTCAGCAGGGGCTGTGATGTGTGGCACAACAAAGAAAAAGCCCAGATGTGCACCGATTCAGGCCATCGCTAATCATATATACTTATTCTATTTATATTTATTATAGGGAGCGTCAGTAGGCAGAAGGTATTTTCCGATTACTGATGCCGAACGAAGGAAGGAAACTCAGTGCCAATGCCCGCCTGTAGTGTGTGTATGCATGGTAGTGTGATACAGTGACTAGTGGCCTTTACTAGCCTTTCATTGACTTGACTACTTAAGTGATCGTCAGTCTTGAGTCTTGACATGTGGAGCAGAAATTCTAAATACTTTGGCAAATGAAACGTCCATGTCGTGTCGTGTGATTTACTATTTGCTTTCAACGTCCTGGCCTGGTAATGGTAATGCACGGGGAACTTCTACGTGACGCATACGGGAACGGTAACGGTACCAGTACCACTACCACGACCAACACGGTCAGTCCTTCCAGGATTTGTGTAGTAGCCAAGAAAGTACCTAAGTGCATTACGATTGTTTCTCAACATTGCACTCAATATTTATAATCGAAAAAAGAATGCATCAAAAATTCATGAATCTAATCCAGACGCGCAGCCTTGTAACCTGTCGATTAGTTCAGTGCTGATTATTTTCTCGATGGGAAGGGAAATATGTGAATGAGCCTCCGTGTCAAAGCCAGGCTGTGTTTACAAAAAAATCAATACGTTTTGTGTGCAGCTTAGCATGGCTGCGTCTGAACTGTGTAAGAATCTGCACCGCATCGGTAGGAAACTCCGACGTACTGCCTACGGCATCATTAATGACATCTAAAGGGAAAATGACCTCCGATTGATTAGAAATCTTTGTTCTTGAGAGTGAACCAGAAGCTTAATTAAAGTTCCGACTCGAGCTACTGACACAGTGACCAGCTACACATATGGAACACTTGGGCTCCAGCCTACGTTCGTGACGATCAAAATGTAGATTGAGGGATATTATCATTCCCCGTATAGAACTACCTAAATTGACTTCATTGTACCATCAGGTCTCTTTCTATGGCAAGCTCGACGGCCGAACCCATTGATTTCCTGCAGTAATGAAGTAATTATGAAACCATTGTATGCCTTCTTTCAACACTGATACCTATGCTGACATTTGCTTTATCTCTATACAAGCTCAAGATCCATAGGGCAAAGTATCCACATGTATGTATATCAGCATAACACAGCACATGAAGAACTACTGCCTTCTATCTCTACAGATACTAGCAAGATTTCACCACTTGGAAGGTTTTGGTTTGTTGGAACTTTGTTTTTGTTGTCATTGTGGTTACAGTGGTTCCAAACGTTTAGTACCTACCTACCTACAGTTAAGATAGCAATGTATTTAAAGCCGGTAAGTAATCGAAAGGCATAAAAACTGAAACTTGCTCTTAGGCTTTATGAAGTCGTAAACATTTAAAATGTAAATGGTAACCGAGAAAAATGGTTAAAGTTTCTAGCTCGGAAATTATATAAGCTAAAATGGAGCAGGCTAACGATAAGTTATCTTATTGGAGGACAGATAATCATTTTAATGTTATTAATTTTGGTGTCCCGCACAAAACCTGACGATCCTTCTATTTGAGAAGAAACTCTTGAAAAAATGTTTTGTAGATTGAACTGGAGTCATGCAGATGTACGTACAGGGGTGGAAAAAAACAATTTTAAGTTACCTCACGGATGTCAATTTTCCCATCTCGGTTATCGTCATAGGCTTCCATGAAGCATTGCTTGAGCTCTGCCAACATGGCATCAGAAACAACCTGAAAAAATCCAAGAAAAATATGTACATCTCTCAAAAAGAGTAAAATCCATTCTAAATACGTACAAAGATTCTATCTGTAAATATTAGGCCCCCGATTGTACAATTGGACCGTTTCTGTTCTGTTATCATCCTACTGTAGCGTGAATTATTGTGAGTGCAATTAAAGTAATGGTAGTAGAGTAGTGTGCTGCTTTGAAAGTATTTATGATAAATAATGATAATGCTAAACTACTCATGAATACATAAGATCCTATCTGATCCTGCATTTTGAATCTTTCCCAAGGACACAGAGAACTCAAGGATTTTCCACCAAGGAACGGGAGCCAGCAACACTTTAAGCGTTTGAAAAAAATAAATATTATTTGCGAATAGGAATTGAAAGTAATCTAGGAGAAAAGTTGACAGATAGGCAAATATTTTTTCTCTCTCCAAGGTTAGCTGATTTTACTGGCACTGGAGCTATCGTAAGATACACACTACGTACATCTCGATGCAGGTAAAAAGCACTCAGATTTGATTCAGGGCGAGATTTAATTGTAGCACCTGTAATTGAGGAAGTGACACACTAAATTTTCTAAAGGACTGACAAGGTCTAATGAAGATTAAGTGTGAATTCGCATGTGTGCTATCTCATTAAACAAATTATTCCACGTTGAAAGCTAAATATCTGAGCTCGGTCTTAGAATTTAACTTATGGGTGCAATATTGTGTGGCGACTAATAAATAAATATGTTCCTTTCCCCCGTAAATATAAATAAAAGGACCACCAAATATAAATAAAGTAGTACATATTATACATATAGTGAAGTAATACGGAGAGTGAATGTGGGAAAAATCAAGAGATACACTCATTTTACCTCGGGACTAGTATCCGTCGAGTTGACACTGGAGACAAACTCTCGAAGAAAACCATCCAACTCGCTGCCCTCAATGTAGCCGTTAGCTGTAAAATAGATTTATTGAGTCAAATTTAACTAATATAATAGTTTCACGTGATAGATTAACATTAAACCCTTCCCATTTGTCTTCATTAGACTCTCCTGAAGCACAATCGCGTAATCAAACCGCAGAGCAAACGAGCCTGATGAATTACCTCAAATTAGCGTTTCTCCGAATGTAAATAGGGAAAAGGAGACCCGGCACAAAATGCCCACATTTCCCTGCACAGAATGAGACAGACAGGACAGAAATATGAGGACGTAATTTAATACACCTAGGTACTCTTTCCAACCAAGTCCCCTCTAGTCAACGCTTCAGAGAAAGCGGAAGTTGATATACCATTGCAAGTGATTCTACAACTAGTTCAACTCGTCTCGACTGGAAATAACCTATTCGTAACTGGGAAATCATGGAGGAAAGAATGCTTTACAAAAGTACTTTTTTCTAGAAATTAACTTTTTCAAAACGGTCAGAACTTGAAAAAACATTTTCAAAAGCACTCAAAACCTGTAACTAAGACATTCAAAAGATCAAAACAATAAATTACCAATTTCAAAAAGGTCAAAATGAGAAATTAACAATTTCAAAAAGGTCAAAATGAGAAATTAACAATTTCA
>JAQFZC010001347.1:0-31317 GCA_034695205.1 Dicyrtoma fusca
GATTAGAAAAATAATGAAGTAAATAATTTTGAAGGGTACTTAAACATTGACTGCGTTCAAATCGATCACAATTACCGTCCTCTACCCTACCTACATACTTTTCATGAAATCCAGTACTTTGTACTGTCCCGGTTAAAGATACATAAAACTTTACCAGTACATAGCAGCTCAAAAACAAATGTACTGGAAAATCCAGTACTTCTGAGAACAGTATTGTAGCTATACCTAAATATCGTGGGTGAATAAGAAGCTTTTGACGCCAGTCCAGCATCTCCAGTAATATCTTTAAATGACATAAATCCCACCAAGTAACTTTTTAACTTTCTGTTTATACACAGTATAAAATAGTCACCTTGTACGCATTTTTAAAGTCGCATACGTAATACTCAACTGCCCATGATAATTCATGTTAAAGTTATGTGCATAGTGTTTACCAGTCCATTGAAGTCACTCATTGCATTGTAGACAAAATTTTTTGTTGTTCCATGTTGTGTTGTTGTTCACAAACGCCCAAGTTTACATAAAAGTTGCTAAGCTAGTTATTCAAAGCAGTCAGTGTTTGATTACAAATAAAGGATTTACCTTGAATTCATAATTTTACTATTTCGGGAAGTATAATTATACCTTTACCTGAACTATTGGTAAGCGTGAAAATAAAACTAGGTATAAAAATCATACTGGAATCTCTAATGTAAAAACTTGCTCTATGCAGAAACCGTCTGCGTTGGGAACCAGTTTTTTATGTACAAGAACACCATCGCTGAACGGCAGTGCTGGTAAAAAATTTTGCTAGTCTAGTCTAGTCTAGTCACACTGCACTGCACTGATTTCGAGACCTGCCTAGTCTAGTTCAGTCAACCCAAAATCTACCCTGCCCCAAGCCAAATCTAGTCAGCTTTCTATCCCTTAAAATGGGGGAAATCGTGGCTGTTTAGTCTAGTCTAGTGTAGTCACAAGTTTTGAAAATGTCAGCTAGTCTAGACTAGTCAAGTCGAGCGGTCCAAAAAAGCCGAAAAGTCTAGTCAAGTGAGACTAGTCTAGTGCAGCACTGGCTGAACGCATCTTATGTACCCTCCTTTTTCTTAGCAGTTGTTGTTCCTATTATGTACTTTGATACAGTCTACTAGTTTTTTACCTACTGGCAACTGGTGGGCAGCTTAATATTGCTATTCAGTTAACTTTTGCGGTTACTGGAAATAAAATTATTTATGTAAGACTACACCAGCACAGCTCGGCCTGCAAAGAAGTACGGAGCTATTTCTGCTTTTTTTATTAAAACTTTTCTACCAACTTAACCAACATGGTCTTAGCTACTGCAGTGGTAATACTTGGAATTCTACTGGCAATTTTATGCTACAGGAAGAGAAACTCTAGAGCACCTCCAGGTATTACTGATTACGTACTTAAAGAGTTACTCATAAATTCTAATTTATTGTGTGTGTGTAATCAATACTGAAGGAGAATCCTACTAATGACTGCTATTTTAAAGGTCCGTGGGGTTTCCCGATCCTGGGTCATCTCCCTTTAATGGGGGATAATCCTGGTAAAAAATTAATGGAATGGAAGGCAACGTATGGGCCCATCATTTCTGTTCGATTTGGCAGTTTTAAGTAAATTAACTTACTCATTATCACACTGTCTTGTCATATAATTTCGTTACAAATTTTTACTGCCTATGTCATCATCAACTGTGGTAAGTTAACTTAGTTTTGTACAAATGGATAAAACCGAGTTTACATTCGACTGTTCTAGTACTGTGGTCTTTAATGATGCGAAAATCGCGAAAGAAGCATTTAGTACCTACACGTTCCAAGGTCGTAAAGATGTCAGTTACTTTCCTGAAGCAACACAGAGAAAAGGTTGTGCAAACACGGTTTCAATCAAGTATAGTTAAAACGTTTTGCATAACTTGAAATTAATTTATATTATTTAATTCTTGAATTTTAGGAATCATATTTGGAGATGGCCCATCATGTTACGAACAACGACGGTTCGCGATAAAAGGACTGAATGACTTTGGCTTACAAAACAGGGACCTTCAAAGAGAACATACAATTCAAAACGAGATCTTAGAATTGTTAAACTCCTTCAAATTAAAGAATGGACGGCCAATAACAGTTCGTCATGCTTTTATTACATCTACGGTTAATATCATCTTTTCTTGTTTAATTGGTACAACATTTGAGCAGGGGGACCCTAAATTGAAGCAATTAGCCGATATTACTAACAAGTATGTGATCCGCCTCCAATTTTATACCTTCAAAAAAAGAAATTATTCTTATGCCTATACACGTAAACTGAATTAGCCCTCACTTTTAAATTGAATAGAATTATGTCAGTCCCTAAGGGCTTTCAAATGCTCTCTTACTTTATTCCGTGGCTTTGGAAACTAATGCCAAACCTATCGGGCTACAACAATGGACTTGAAGGATATAAAGACCTCATTCGTTTTATGGAGTTGCATATTTCTGACGTAGAAAAAAGTCGAATTAGGAATCAACCCAGAAATTTTGCGGATGCCTACTTGGACAAAGTGGATGAAACTACTGATGAGAGTTCCAGCTTTTTCCATTCCGAAAGATTTCTCGCATTTACTTTCAGCGATTTGCTTATAGGCGGCCTTGATACGACCAGCACTCTCTTAGAATGGACCCTGGCTTACCTAGCAGTTCACCAAGAAGTTCAAAAGAAACTTCAAAAGGAAATTTTCAAAGTTACTAGAAATACGAGGCTTCCATGTTTAGCCGATCGCCCCTCGATGCCCTACGCTGAAGGTAATTAATTGCTTTAATTGCTTACTACTTATGTAGCACTGAAATTCTGGAGTATTTTAGTGATGACTGACTTCATAGTATCCTTCTACTCCTTGTTTGTTTTTCCAGCTATTGGTTACGAAATCATGCGATGCGTACCTCTTATTGGAATAAATTTTGGAAAGGAAGCAACAGAAGATACTACTTTTCATGGTTATATGATACCGAAAGGAACACAAATTTATGCGAATTTATACGGAATTTCCAAGGACCCTAGTGTTTGGGGGGATCCAGACAATTTTCGACCAGACAGGTTTATTGATGAGAATGGAAAATTTAAAAGACATGAGGAATTTCTCCCCTTCAGTTGGGGGAAGAGGATTTGCATTGGAGAGAATCTGGCAAAGGATCAATACTTTTTGTACGTGACGAGTATATTTCA
Organism: Dicyrtoma fusca; assembly: GCA_034695205.1. Taxonomy (NCBI): domain Eukaryota; kingdom Metazoa; phylum Arthropoda; class Collembola; order Symphypleona; family Dicyrtomidae; genus Dicyrtoma; species Dicyrtoma fusca. Next base: position 3,196 of record JAQFZC010001347.1, read on the forward strand.
AAAATTCAATGTTTCTTGCGTGGCTGGGAGGAAAGTGAATTTAAACGGAGAATTCGGAATTATAATCTACCCTGATGCTTCCAATGAAGTGTTTTTGACGGAGCGAACGTAGAGCTGTCTATTTTTTTTTGTAGCTTTTTAAGACTTAATTATTTTAATCCAGATCCAACTTTCTTAGACAGATTTATTAAATCAGTTTAATTTTTAGGTTAGCTATAATAAAATGACATTTCAGTGAGTGCATACCAGTACAATAATGGTTTAATGGTACTTTATTTTGCTTAAGTTGTTCTCGATTAACCTATTATCAAAAATTCTTTTGTTTTACAGACTTCTTCAAAAATGTAAAGTAATTTTATGCCTGCTTATACGCAATCCAATAAAAATGGTTCGACTAAATTTAAAAATTCCTTCATATGAGTCATATGCACATTATGTTTCCCCCCTGCAGCTATATGGACTGTAGAATTTTGAATCATTTTTCCGAAGAAGAGCGCATGTGTCATTAAAACAACGGGATCCCTGTCACCATGAAACACAAATGTTGGACATTGCACGTCGGAATGCCGTTCCGTTACCAATTTATGGTTGCCACTTGTATAGAGCTCCCTGGTAGATCTATCATAGTTTTCTAGCATATCTTCTAAATACTGCGGTTCGTAAATTTCATGGAAGGCTTTAAGTAACGGTGGTGCCCATACTTTCGTGTTTGTTACTGCTCCTGAATAAAATATTAAATTTTAATAAACACATACAAAAATAAAAACAATAATATTTTACTTTCATTTACCTAAACCTCGGCGGACACTGTCTTCGTCAAAGTACGCCAGAGTGGCAGTCAACACAAGTTTTTCGACTCGTTCCGGAAATAACGCTGCCAAGGTACTCCCTGTAATTCCGCCGTTAGACCAACCCAAAACTGAAAATTTGTCGTAGCCAAGTTTCTGAAAAGACCAAATCCAGTAATAAACACTTGTAGGATGTTTTTGTTAAAATATTAATTACAAAATATTTAAAACGAAAAGAGATTAATCATTTACATCCATTAATTTAACTGCCACGTCTGCATCCCTGGCGTAGTAATCACCATGGTGCTCTCTTAAATAGGGCCGACTTTTTCCATAGCCAGGAGGATCCAAGGAAACCAATCTAAACTTTGATTTATTCATGCGTTTGAAAAGAAGGCCAAAGTCCGTTTCAATTGTACCTTTTGCAATTAATAAATGCACAATTTTGTAGCCAATAGAAAATCCTTAACAAACGGTGTATTACGTGTCAATCTTCTTAACCTATTAGGAACTGGGGAACCATGGAAAGAACGCTCTACAAAAGTGTTTAATTTCATAAATGTACTCTTTCAAAAGTATCAAAACTAGTAAGTGATACTTTTTCAGAACAGTCAAAACTAGGAAATAACACTTTTTCAAAACAGTCAAAACTAGTAAATAATACTTTTTCAAAACAGTCAAAACTAGTAAATAATACTTTTTCTAAACAGTCAAAACTAGCAAATAACAGTTTTACAAGGTTAAAAAACCAAAAATTACCGTTTTCAAAAACATTTAAAACTATAAATATATTACCGTTTCGAAAAGGTTAATTTGTATGTATTACCAACTAGTCCAGGCAGAAGCAGCACAGTATGGCGTCCTTCACCTTCTACTCTAAAATTCACTTTAATTCCGTTCAAAGAAAGTATTTTCTCCTTTGTTTTTTCATTGTTGTCCCATTTTGAATTTCTAGGGATAAAGTTTCGCTCCGAACTGGAAGAATGACCCACCGATGCTGGATTCTCCGCTTTTACATAGTGCTTCTTAGTGTCCGTCGAATAACTACTATAATTTAATTTTCTAAACTGAGTCCGAAGTCTTGTAATCGACATGGTTGAATTTCAAATTAGAATTTTCATACAGCTTTAGCTGCCTTGAAGGTTTAAAATAAATGAATCCAACTCGCTATTTTGTACCTTGTATTTATGAGCTACACTATTTCTAATCAACTCCCTTTTATATTAATTAAATACTGAAATCGTGTGTAGTACGAAATACACTTTACAATTTGTTGTAATGAGTGTTGAAGCATTTGATTGTTCTTCACAAAAAGTGGCAATGGAAGTTAAGGAAACTTTGTGTAAATGGGTAAAAGTAACTTTTTCATAATTGTATTGTCTTGCCAACGCAACAAGTAATACATACAAACTAACAAACAGTGTACATACAAATTATTGACCAACTTTCCAAGAATCCCATGGAGAAAAAAACGAGTTCCACAGGCTGGGCTGTATGAACCTAATTGTGCACTTTTTGTAGACGTAATTAATTTCAACAGGTTTACCTTTTGACCTCTGGAGCAACATTTACATTATGTTACAACTCGAACATTACAAACAATAAAATTAGGTAATCATTTGGGTCAGTTCATCTTGTTTCCAGAGTATACCGTGTTGAATATGATTCACAGTCGTCATCACTAAATGCGCATTTATTGACCACCAGGTTTTAGGACGTTTTTCATCAAAGAAAAATAATTTTATTGTGAGTTGTGTTGATTGTATGTAGGATGATGTAATACGTAGGTACCTAGTTGTGAAATAATTCTTAATTACATAATTAAGTAGAAACTAACAGCTAATTGCAAAAGGATTAAGTGGGTTGCTACTGTATTAGCGAGAACATGTGATCCTCTGATCATTATCGATACGCACCGTATTTCCGGCCATAAATCCTAAAATTTCATTCGAAGCTAAGTAAACTGTAGGTTTTGCAACTTACTGAGTATTAATAGCTCATCGTCCCAGAGCATGTTGTGTCGTTTTTGAATGTTTCAGAAATCTGTCGAAAAAACGAATAATTATAGTGCAGAAAGTGATCCTGCCTTGCGTCCTTGAAGAAATGAAGGTCATAGCAGCAGGTGATAAAAAGTGTGAGAAATATATCCGAAAGGCCCAAGAAAACCCGAATAAAAACAATAATATTACCATCTCATTACACATTGCATTGGAGGAATTATTGGGGCACTCCCGGTTGTTTTAGTTTTAGAAAATGATGAGGAGATTTTTCGCGGCCCTGCAAACGTTTCTGATGAATAAAAAGGTGGTTCTCTTCTTGACAAAAGATCCCCACTTGACTCCAATGGGTCTCAAGAAGCGGAGATTTCTGCGGTAATTTGTGGGTACACTTTGAGTCCAGGAACGAACGAGTTGCTTGGAGAACTCATCAATCTGACCCATTCTGAGAATGAAGGCCAGCTCGATGCCAAAAAGCCCGAGGCTCCAGAAGGCAAATACGGAGAAACTTGGGAGGGGCATGACGTGGTGGAGATTGACCGTGGAGTAGATGCAGACGACGTGAATGGCGAAGAGTTCGAAGAAGATGGCGTTGACAATGAAGGTGGAGTAGCACTCGTTGTAGATTATGTTGAGCAGCTTCAGTTCCTGGTACACCTTGACCAGCCCCCAAATGTCCACAAGGAAAGCATTTTTTCTTTTCAGCTTGGCTCGGCTCGTTAGGAATCTAGGCGATGAAAGTTGGAGATGCAAATTTGAAGCAGACTCAAGCGACTGCAGTACTGCAGGGAATATTTTTCAATAAATTAATGAATTAATTGTGGAAAATGAAAGAAGATGCGGCTGCTTACTTGAGTCGCTTGAGAGAGTGAAGAGTGGAGAGCGTGTAGGAGAGCAATAGGCTGAAGCAGATGAGACCATAGAAGTTGAATTGAAGAAGAAAATACATTTCCAGGAAGGCAAAGATTACAAATAGGATGCGGTAGGATTTAAATGTGTTGGGGATGGCGGAGTAGATGAAGCGGGGGTTGTTTGGATCTTTGAGGAACATGAAGATGACCAAGGACACATTCAGCCACGCCACCCACGTCGAGTAGTACAAGAAGAGCTCCAAGGTGTCATCTAAATCCAGACCCCCTTTCCTGAATTTCCATCTCTTCCCTTTCCAAGCCCGGGCTTCTACATTTCCATCCAATAACCCCAGAAGATAAAGAAAGAGATTAATTTATTCATTTTATTCCTATCAACTCTCTGCACCCTAGAAACCTTGGCTAATTGTAAGTATTATACTCTCTCACTTACCCAGAACGGGGTTGGAATATCTTGCAAAGTGAGCAAATGCAAAAGTGAACATTTCCGCTTGGGCGCGTATAATTGTTTGGATGACTGTCGTGAATAAGAAGAAGAAGTACCAGATAAAGTCTAAGACTCGAGTCGGCAGAGGTCGATCCTTTCTCATGGCTCCTTGAACCATGTTGTAGGTTTGGTAGGTCGTTTGCAGGACGAGTAAGAAGAAGCTCAACTTTGTTAGATCAAACCTGCGGCGCTTCCTTATATGCTCGACAAGGCGGGAGTTTGAGTTCCAAACCAAAGGACAGAGTGAAAACTTCTCGCCAAGGCTCAAAAGGCGCGCCACGCCATCAAACATCTTTTCCGTCAGCATTTTTACTCTAAATTACAATAAGCTGCAGGAAGTACTCTGCAGCAGGACAGTAACTTTGTGAAAAACTCATTTACCATTTACTCCAACCTAAATACGGCCCAATGTATCCTCTACACAAGGTGTTATGAGAGGGTGTAATTTTGAGAAATTGGGCTCTTCCAAATAATTATTAATAAGCGGGTCTCTACTTGGAGCCGCACATATATTACGTCATCGTCATCACAAATTCCCCGCTTATCTTTCTGACCGCTATTTACTCCGCATTATTGTAGCTCTTTTTGAAAAGTACTTTCCTATTTTTTACCTCAGATTCAAGGTTGGCCTAGTCTAGTCGGACTAGACTAGCGGACTAGCAATTAGACTAGACTAGACTAGCGAAGGGTGGAAAAAATTGTGAATAGACTAGACTGGACTAGCAAGAGCCTTCGAGAAAAATGACTAGACTAGACTAGCCGCGATTTTCCCCATGTTAAGGAGTAGGCAACTTGTTGACTAGACTAAGACTAGGGTAGGCTTATGTGTTTACTAGGCTAGAGTAGACTATTTAGGTCGGGAAAACAACGTGACTAGACTAGACTAGCAAAAATTTTGGCCAGCCTTGCTCAGATTACATATCACGTTTCACGTTTTTAATACTTTTCTTGTTCGTAGGTATTTCATATTGCTTAAATATGCCAATCCACAAATGATGTTTATGAAGTAAAATGTATACAGGCTCTACGTTTAAGACCTGACATAATATGTGAAGTGTCCCTACACATTATACTATCAGCATATTCTTTATTCAAGTATAAATATTCAGTTATTACCTACATGGAAAAACGTCAATTTGGAAAACTTAATTTTTGTGCAATGAGTCCAGTGAGTCGTTGGATAGTTACTAATTATTTTAATTTGGTTACGCATAATTATAACTATGAAACAGTTCCTAAATAGCTCAACAAAATTATAATTTTTTTAGGACTCAATACTTGTCTTGGTGACACAAATTAGGCATTAATTCAGGAAATAATTCCGGCATTCTGTTGACTGTCCTAATGAGTTTCCTTATATTTTTATATTTTATATATTTTATACAAAACGTCATGCTCTAATGAGTTTGTTATGCTGGCGAAAAATAAAATAAAGGCCCAAATTGATTCAACGCATTTTTGGCGAAGGCAAACGTATGCGAACCAATTTAATTCCAGAATTGAAATCCTCGTGTCCATAACTATGCTTTGAACAGATAAAAAATTAAAAGTTCTTAAATCCTACATTTGGCCATGGATCTCTTATTTATTCCTTCCAAAATGGTCCCCATTTCTAAATTGTCTACCATCTTGCAGGAGTCAATTGATCGCGTGTAAGTCATTAGCTTACTACAAAATGTAGTAGTAAAGTCAAATTGATTTTACTAGCCTTGTACTTGCTTGGCTATCTGTCATATAACGATTTTAATTTGTCATTATATGTACATCTGATAACAAATACTCTGCTAGTATTTCCCGTGTTAAGGTCTTTTGACTGCCTCCCACACTTGATTCGTCTTTATTGATGACATATGCGTGGTATTTTCATTTGGTCATATCCCTAAAAACGTGATAAATTGCATTCGTTTCATTTCTAGTAATAATTATTGAAGTTGATTTTAATTCTTGTTTGTACGTTTGACGGCTGTGCTGATTTTGGTTTGTTTTGCTCTGTTAAGATATGAACCACTTGTGCGATTATATATGAAGGCATACAATAACCCGTTTTAATCTATGAGAATAAAACCAGCTTGTACATTTATATGCAATAAATTCACGGGACTGTAAAGTTCAAGAGGTTCGATGTTTAGTAATCAAAAGTATTCTAACAAGTCCGAATATTCTTTATTAATCTTCTGTATTTATACTGTTTAGAGGTACAAGAATCAGTTGTATTAGTCAACAAAGAAATTTTATTGGTGATTGGAAAGCGAAATAAATCAGTTCCAAGTGGAGTGCACATGCCGGAGATATTGTTATTAAACAGTTTATTAGATCGACGTGTAAGTCATAAAGTATTTATTATAAACTTTAATGGATTGCCGATCGGAAGGAATTGATTGAAAACCTGGACTTTAAATATTTTTCGATTTGGGTAGCTTTTACGATTGAATAAGCTGTAATAATCTTTGTAAAAACACCGAATGTTCGCACATCGTACTGTAGAATCTACTAGTACATGCGCTGCGTTACTTCAAACGAAAATATTTTAAAATGATTTTTTAGCAAACGGTCTGGAATCAATGACAACCTTTTCTTCTCCTTCAACGTTTAATTATGATATTTTGCGTTAGTGAGATACTTAATTACCTTAAATAAAATGAAGTAAAATGACTATTTTACAACTAATTGTAGCCAGCTTAGTAAAGCTATTCAGTTTACTTTTTAGCGGTCGCTAAAAGCAAACTTGTTTAGGTAACCTTTAAATAATAAATTATCAATCTCCTTAACAGTTCATTCCAAAATTCCAATCTAGAATCAAGATTTGATTCTGTACCAGCACTGCACTGCTCCTCAAAAAAGCTCGGAGATTTTTCTTAAAATAGTTTTGAATAATTTGCCACCAAATAAACCAACATGGTTTTAGATATTGCAGTGGTAATTCTTGGAGTAGTACTGGCAATCTTACTTGTCAGTTCCAGGAATAGAAACTCCGGAGCACCCCCAGGTTAGGGATTACGTACTTGAATAGTTACTAATTATTAATTATAATGGTGTAATCAATAATGTTAAATAATAATTCTACTAATATTTGAAAGGTCCGTGGGGTTTCCCGATCCTGGGTCATCTTCCATTAATGGGGGATAATCCTGGAAAAAAATTAACGGAATGGAAAAAAACTTATGGGAACATCGTTTCTGTTCGATTTGGCAGTCTTGAGTAACTTACATAATTTACGCATAATCACATTTTCCTGTTGTAATAAGTTTTTGTACTAATGGATAAAACCGAGTTTACATTCGACTATTTTAGTACTGTGGTCTTTAATGATGCAAAAACGGCGAAAGAAGCATTTAACACTTATGAGTTGAATGGACGTAAAGATATCAGTTACTTTCCGGAAGCAACACAGAGGAAAGGTGATGTAACCCAAAAAATAATAATTATTATTATTATTTTCAAAATAAAAACAGCAATAAGGTATTATTAAAACGTTTTACAAAAAATAGTATTGATATTATTTAATTTTTGGATTTTAGGAATGGGCTTTGGGGACGGACCATTATGTTACGAACAACGACGGTTCGTGATAAAAGGACTGAATGACTTTGGCTTACATAATAAGGACCTTAAAAGGGAAACTACTATTCATACCGAGATTTTAAAATTGTTAAACTCTTTCAAATTAAAGAATGGAGGGCCAATCAAAATCCATCATGCTTTTATTACATCCACGGTCAATGCCATTTTTGTTTGCTTATCTGGAACTACTTTTGAGCTGGGGGACCCTAAATTGGAGCAATTAGCTACTGTTATTAATAAGTACGTGGTCCATCTTACATTTATTTGTGTAGTGATACTTTCCAAAATAGAAAATTGCCTATACCAATTGAGTGTATGCTCATAACTGAACTGAACTAGACCTCACTTTTAAATTGAACAGAATTTTGACAGTCCCTACGGGTTGGAAAAGGCTCCCTTACTTTATTCCTTGGCTTTGGAAATTAATGCCAAATCTATCGGGCTACAACAAAGGACTTCGAGATTTTAAAGACCTCATAAAATTTATGGAGAACCACGGTTCTGAAGTGGAAAAAAGTCGAATTAGGAATCAACCCAGAAATTTTGCGGATGCCTACATGGACAAAGTGGATGAAACTACTGATGAGAGTTCCAGCTTTTTCCATTCCAGAAAGTTTCAGGCATTTACTTTTAGCGATTTACTTCTAGGCGGACTTGATACGACCAGCACTCTCTTAGAATGGACCTTGGCTTACCTTGCTGTTTACCAAGAAGTTCAAAAGAAACTCCAAAAGGAAATTTTTGAAGCTACTGGAAATACAAGGCTTCCTTGTTTAGCCGATCGTCCCTCGATGCCCTACGCTGAAGGTAACTGCTTAGCAGTCAAAACCTGCAATTTAGTACTTTACTAATGACTGGCTTTACCCTTTACCTTTTCGAAGCGGTAATATACGTAGTTTAGAATGTTTTTGAAAAGCGCAATTTCCAGTTTTGACCATTTTGAAAACGGTAATTTCTAGCTTTGACCATTTTGAAAACGGTAATATCTAGAGTTTTGACCTTTTGAAAGTGTTATTCACTAGCTTTGACCGTTTTGAAAAAGTGTTATTTACTAGTTTCGACCTTTTTAAAAAAGTGCCATTTATTAGTTTTGACCGTTTTGAAAAAGTCATTTACTAGTTTTGAACATTTTGAAAAGGTGTTATTTACTAGTTTTGACCGTTTTGAAAAATCGTTATTTACTAGTTTGGACGGTTTTGAAAAAGTTAATTTCTAGAATTAAACACTTTTGTAACGTATTGTTTCGATGGTTCCCCAGTTCCTAAATATCCTTCAACACCTCGTTTTTTACAGCTATGGTTTACGAAGTTATGCGATGCGTCCCTCTCGTCCCATTAACTGTAGGAAAGGAAGCCATGGAAACTACAATCTTCCACGGTTATACGATACCGAAGGGAACACAGCTTTATGCGAATTTCTATGGGATTGCCAAGGACCCTGATGTTTGGGGTGATCCAGAAAATTTTCGACCAGAGAGGTTTATGGATGAGAATGGAAAATTTATAAGGCGTGAGGAATTCCTCCCCTTCGGTTGGGGGAAGAGGATTTGCCCTGGTGAATATCTGGCAAGGGATCAGTATCTTTTGTATGTGACTAGCTTATTTCAAAAATTCCATGTGACTTGTGTGCCCGGGAAAGAAATCAATTTAAACGGAGAATTTGGATTTATAATGCACATGGATGAGTCTAATGAAGTGATTATGACAGAACGAATGTAGAGCTGTCATAACTGTTGATTCCTTGTAGCTTTGGGACAAATATTATAGTTCACTAATAGTTACAGAAAAACGGCACAAATTTTGAAAAACAAATTAAATAGTTTATTTCTTATTCAATTATTAATTAGTAGTTTCGGTCTACGTTTAGTTAGCAGTGTCTTTGAGATCAAATCAAAAGTTTTAATTTGCCCCGTTCGGAAATAAATACAATATTAAATACAGTGTTTAAGAGTATACATTTCTTCAAGTATAAATCAATGACAAAATTCACAAAATACTAGAACCAGAGTGATGGCAGTTATTGGCAGTTAGAGGGGCTTGCTTGCGGAATGTAAGTAAAGTTCCAAAATGAGGGAGATTTGAATTCCTTCCAAGAGCTAAGAAGCCAGAAGCCTTTAGAATTAGAACACTCGATCCTTCTTAGCATCGTAGTCGAATTGCCGAGATTCTGTCTGGTTCAAACCGTTTTCGTCGTTTTCTCCATCCGTTTCCACTTCGGACTCAGCTATCTCATTTTCGTCATATGGATAGGGTGGAAACGGTTTATTTGGATCCAGCTCTCCAGTGTCAATAATAAAGACTGGAGTTTGAAATTTCAAAGAGTTCTTCTTAAGATACTTCGAAAGCTATTGAGACAAAATTAGTTTTTGGCATTTTTATTTTACTTGAAGCCAGAAATATTTGATAATTAATTGTTACCCTTTTTTGACGCTTAACAATTTTTATCCTTAACTATTTTAAGCAACCGAAAAATACCAAAATAATGTAGGAATCAGCTTTTTAAAAGAGCTTTAATAGTCTTGCACTTTTTGAAAGCGTAACACGTCGTTCAGCGGTTTTTGAAAAGCATAAAAAGTCGATTTGCTGTTTCTAAAAAGCTTAAAATGTCGTTTTGCTCGTTTTGAAAAGCATAAAAAGTCGTTTGGCTGTTTCTAAAAAGCTTAAAATGTCGTTTGGCTCGTTTTCAAAAGCAAAAAAGTCGTTTTGCTGCTTTTAAAAAACGCTAAAAAGCCTCTTTGTACTTTTTACAAATACAATCCTATATTGTTTTGTAATGATGATTTTCTGATTTACATTACCGTAAAGTTTTAAGTAGGATTGTAATAATTGTGTTCGTAATCCCAATTTGAACTGTGCATTGTAAAAATACTATTCACAAATTCACAATTATTATTGTGAAGCGATGCATTTCTTACCGATTCAAGAAACTCCATTCCATGACTGACTGTGCCAATTGCAAGATTCTGATCGTTCAAGGGCTCCAGCTCTCGAGCTGTTATCATAAACTCCGCATCAAACATACCCTCTCCATCGTTAATTAAGCTCAAGATGCCGCTTTTAGAGTGTTTAATTCTGTCGGGAAAAGAATTGAAAAATAACTTATTAACAAAAATTTCAAAAATAAAAACTAAATAACTCTTAACCAGAAACTTGAACAAACCTATATTTTTTTGGCGGAAATGGAGCTTTGACGAGACCCTGGGCTCCTCTCCCTGCAGACCAGTAAGTGCCCGGCCACATTTTGTCTAATTGACGACAGTGGAAGCCCTTCTTCCCTTTGCCATTGACGAGTGCCACGAAATTTTCGACGGCCACTGGGGCTGCCGTTCTGTCCAGTTCTATTACGACTCGTCCAATCTTTAATAAATGTTTTACCACCAACAAAAATATAAAAACTATAAATATGCTCAAAAATCAGTAATCAGCTAACAGAGTTAGAACGTACCGGCCCATTTTTAACTTCAAAGTCAAAATAGACAACTGGTTGTTGTGCCAGGAAGGTATTGTTAAAGGCTCGCCGTTCAAAGGGCTCACAGGCTCTACTTTGCCAGTACAAGGGGTACCTGGACAATCTCCCCATGTAGTATTCTTGTTGGTTGTACCATTTGATCTGTTTTTTTCTCGAATATATTGGATGCTTCAAGTAACAGAAAAAACGAAAACAGCATTGGCATTAACCAAAATTAGTAAGTAGGAAAAATAAATAGCTTCAACTATTGCCCTACTAACTACTAGTCAACTAGAGCAGAACACTTACAACGTCGGCTAGCCGCTGTGCTTGGCCCATATTTTCTAAGACAATGTCAGTCTGTCGCACCAGTCGAGTGTGCCCTCGATTATTGATGCATTTCGTCGTCGTCGTATCAAGCTGCGTGCCACATTGGGACTGAGTTAAAGGCAAAGGAAAATTATGCAAAATTAAAAATCTGTTAAATGGAAATTTACTTTAAAATGATTTAATGATTGTTTTAGAGCTTAGAGCTACCTTTTCTGAGACCATTCTTGTGATTTTCTGAGCCAAAACGGCATTTTCCAGGTCGATACGAATGAAATTAGCGAGACGTTGCCGGTACTTAATGTTGAGCCCAGTAAACATCGTTGGAGAAAATTGGGGGCAGCTGGTGTCAACTTTAGGCTTCATTTTGGCCACGGACTCCCTGTGTCGACCCCAGTAAATCGTCCTCCATTTGTACACGGGCAAGTCACTCCTGTTAATCCGTCGCCTTTGTTTTTCTCTATCTGATTTCTGGTGTAAAAAGCATCCCTTTTAGTTATTTTTAAGGCGATTATGCCATTTATGGGATAGCAAAGTAAATATTCACTAAAAATAAAAATAATTGTTAATTGTGGATTTAAACCAACTCTTACCATGGTATTTTGGTCCGCCCTACAATTAAGTTCCTTTGGTTTGTATGCTGGCTCCTTTTTTTCATAAAACGACGGCAAGTTCATTGTTTTTCAGTCCAGCGAAATCGGCAGCCCAGTGGATTTAGTTATTTTAGTTCAAATTTCAAAACTGGTAGACTACGTTTGTCTGAGCTGGCACTGAACATGCACGCAGTCTACTTCAGAGCGAAAACTCTTTGATTTGTGTGTTAACTTGGCTTACTTTAACTTTTCTTTTATGAACTGTAACTGTAAACTCTAAAATGTCTAAAATATACTTTTAATTTTGACCCACCAAGTTTTAAGGAACTCTAGTGTTTGTAATTTATGTTTTTAAAAAGTATTGAAATTCTTTATTTGATTTATACTTTCTACTGTAAAAAAATTGCAATTGATTCAGTTTCAATTAATTCAGTTAATTCAGCAAATAAAAACAATAACAAAAAATAATAAACGCCTGGCGAAATCTTCTAATAAAACGTTTTACTAACTTGCTGTCTAATCTGCATCTGCTGCAATTACTAGATTAATACTATTGTGTCTGTGTCAAGCTGTCAACACTGCACTACTGTCGCCTGTCTATAGTGGACTGGTCTACGTTTCTGTTATGGGAAAATACCAAAAGTATAATTAATTTAATCTATTCTGATAAAATTCGGAGCGAAAACATTGAAGATTATTATTTTATTAGAATTAAAATTATTGATAAACAAACTTAAGTTTGCGTTATAGCGGATAGCATAATAAGCGCGTCCGTGCCCGTGCGTGGTACCTTAAAATTTATTTTTATAATTTATTGAAACCTTAATAAATAATGTTTTTGGCTGCATAAACAAGCACAAAAATACAAAAATACTTCAATAAAAGACATAATTTCGTGTAAAGCTGTCATGGTGAAACGGTAGTATTCATAGAAAAAAATAAATGAGTTAATTTAAAAACTTATTTTATAAATAATTTTAATAATTTTATGTGTTGTGGAAAGTACTATTATTATTATAGGGTTTTATTCAATTTTTCCAACTCGTGGCACATATACACACACATAGAGAGCACAAAGAGATGCTAAACACCAAAACAGTGCTCATATGATTTAGAATTAGAACAGACAAGTTCCATTAAGGTTTAGGGTAATCACACATCATTGCGTTAGTCAGCAAAACATCTACTGCTTCAGCAAGCAGAACTTAGACAGGAAAGGTAAAAATGCCCGGCAAAGAAGTTACGTAACAAAAACAGACGTTTTGCCCTCTAATTGACATTAAAAACAACAGCAGGAACAAAGTACCTTGTAACAATTAAATAGGGGATCACAACAGTACAAACAATATTTCTAATAAAAATCATGCCGGATAAAGCCACTCCAATTAGGTAAATGTAAAAAGTCCCTCGAAGTAAACTGTCCTCAAAAGTTGCTGGGCGCCGTTTAAGTCTACTAGCCCAAAATTCTTTGTACCGCATTTGTTCTGGTTCGTTTTGAAAAAGACGCCGCAAATATATAACATCGGCAGACCGTAACGCAGTTCCCTCTTGTTTGACCATCCAGTAGTCGTAAAATCCTGTGCTCAACAGCATTTGAAAAACCCTACGTGGAGCGTCGGTGTTAGTCATACGGAAAAAAAATGCTTTAGGTGTTGTAAAGAATTCATCTTTGGAAACAAAGTAATTTCTTCCAAAATAAAGTGGCAGAATTTTTAAAAGATCTTTTAGCTTATTCCCGTGCTTCAACGTTGCAACATCATCCTGAGCATACAATGTACGAAAGGATTGAACATCCGTCAGTTCGTAGTCAGTTAGACTCTGAAGCAACTTTTGATCGCGATGGCGTTTTGTGATCCAGCCATTTCCATATAATATGCGAGTCGGTTCAGTGATTGTAGGATTCCTTTGTTTGCCCTGAAACTAAAGTTTTGATCCACCAATTCGTTGAATGGTTTTTGAGTGCTGTACAAACAGAGAAATTACACGAGGAGACCACCTGCAGACAAACTTGCCGTCCTCACACAATGGAAATATTTGCTCAACAATGCCGGAATGTATTTCGAACAGAAAGAAGTTGAGTGGGAAAATACAGAAGGACTCCTTTACGTATGAAAATATTTTCGCTCCCTGTCTTCCGGGCAAAGAGGGACCACAAGTATGAATATATCTCGTTGGTGGTCAACTTGCCTTTCAAATCTTTGTGGTGCAAATGGACGATTTAAGACAACGACCCGGTTTGCATTAGAAACGATTGAAACTTGAATAAAGCAGACGTCTCGGTGTTTCGTAGTTTGATGGTAGTTGTACCTGGAAATTTTGCTGACATTTGTGAAAAGCTGCACAGTAGGCTGCAAGATGACACCCAAGTCAGAACTAATTCCATCTTGCACATCTCTTGAAAACGTGTCATGGTCACTGCTTTTCATTACAACAAAAATACAGTTATGAAAAGGAAATACGAAGTCCAAAAAACCAGGAGAAGATATTCGCTGATAGAGTTTAGCGGGTACTGGGACTCCTTCATGTGGCAAAACAAGCAGTAGGCAAAGTGCTACAACTAGCTTGAGGAGAATTTTAACCATGGTTAAAATAGCAAAAGAATACCTTAACAGCTGCTAGCTCAAAATAGTTAACTTTATGAGTTGTCCAATTCTAATAGCAGCGGCAAAAACGTACACAATATTCAAAAGTATCTGCTGACTGCTATGTATGTATATTCGCTTTTTGTCAATGTTTGCTTGTAATTTATACTGAACTTACGTTTGTAGTAGCAATGCTGCTTTAACCGAATGCTTTAGACGACTAACTCTGAATTGATTTTTTTAAAGAACAGTTGTTGAGTATTAAGGCAGAGCTGCCCTAATAGCATGAATAAAATCATACACGAGTAAGAGTGCTGTAAACCCACAAGTTTATATTTTACATTCTTGTTGCTTATCTTCAAATCGTAAACGCCCATTCTTTTAACATCCAATTTGTAGTTCGGTTGTTTTCTTTAATGCCCTAAACTAAACAATAGCAAAATAATGTCATGATTTATAAAATTATAAGCAACGAGATTACCTATAAAATTATAGACCCGTAAGAATATTCAACATAGGCATAAATGTAATGTGTATTTATTCCTCGATATGTGAAACCCCATCTAAACTTCTGGTAGTCCCACGTTGGAGTACTTGATAAAATTAATCACCATTATAGCAAGATTGATTTTATTGATTTGTGAACTGGTGATCCGAAATCAGTTCAAATCCCAAACAAAAACGGACCTGGTAGTTTACCCTTATTTATGGTTGCTTATATTTTTTGCTCTTTATATTTTAAACGAAAAGAGACTATTTGGTTTCTTTGTTGCCTGGAAACATGAATTTTGCAATTTAAATAATGTAATATGAGGGTAAATGGAAGTGTGTACAATACATAATATACTTTAATTCATTCCGGGTGGTACTGGATTGCTTGTGCCAAACACGCAATCAGATTAAAATTACTAATGGACCAAAATGCAAGATTAATATTACATTATGTATTAACATTGTAGCTGTGCAATATTTAAAGCCAAGTAATCTGTAGTAATTAGTATAAAATGTTACGATCAATGATTTGATCTTTGTGCATTAATGCACTTACAGTTAGCAATTGCTAACTCAAATTATTATCAATCAAAACGTGGCAGCCAATCGGGCAATAATAATAATTTCATCATTTTCAAAACAATTAAGAATGCCGTCACTTATAATGACGTCACCGCAACATCACTACACGCCCATCAACCAAACGGCAATATATTATTCATCTTAAATTGTAATAAAGTATCCTTTTTTATATAATACTTTTATTATACATAGATTGATTACGTAGATAGGTACTTGCTAGTACCTTGTTTTATGTGTAACATTGTGTAGCCCCAAACTGTTGGTAATAAACTCTCTTTAAAAATTTATTGTTCATGGAAGCTTCCCTCAATTACGCATAAATCAACTTTAATCTTCGATTTACTCCTTTTATTAATTTGCACAAATTATTTATGTGGATATTTGTGAATAATATTGACATTTTTATTAACTTAATTAAGCCAAATTAAATGCCAATGTATCTATTACTAATCGTAAGTACATATTATTTTATTGATACAAATATCTCGTGCATCCGGGTTTTAATGTACAGAAGTACAGTTTTGTCTGAAATTAATAGTATATTGTATAACATATATTAGGTATACATGTTGGCTATAATATAAGTATAAGCTAAGACCTACCAGGCAGATAGACTAGAAAAAAACTGCTGTTGTATTAATTAGTAACGAACGTAATTGTAAGTCATTCGAGCATATTTCCGTAACTCTGCACATCCATATTCCGGCCTAAGTCTATTTATTGAACTAAATTCCTTGCAGGAAGCAATGGTAAGAATTTCGGCAATTTTAGCCGCGGCATTTGGCTGTCTACTTCTAGAAGAAGCTGGAGCCCAGCACCGAATTACTGTGACTAACAACTGTAACCAGCAAATCTGGGTGGGAACATTTGGAGAAAACGAAATTCCGGCAAATGGCGGTTTCCCTTTGTCCAGTAGTAAGTCGAATACGTTCACGGTTCGGAAGGGTTGGCTTGCAGGGCGTATTTGGGGTCGAACGGGCTGTAATGCTCAAGGGACGCAGTGTGAAACGGGGGATTGCGGTGCGGCCCAGTGTCGTCGACGAACTGTTCTGAATGCTGTGACACTCGCGGAATTCGGCATGGACGGTTCTAAGGGCCTTGACTTTTGGGACATCAGTCTCGTGGACGGCTTCAACCTTCCCATGTCCATTGCTCCAGTACAAGGGACAGTGAAGAGTGGGAAAAAGTGCAAGCGAATTAACTGCAACTTCAACTTTGGCGCCTGTCGAAATGAGTGGAAGCAGTTTGGGAAGGGGAACAAATTGAATGCTTGCAAGAGTGCCTGCACCCACACTAAGGAAGACCGCTTTTGCTGTCCAAAGAATAAAGGCTATAACGAGGGAAACTGCAAAAAGACCGAAGAATTCAAAGTTTTCAAAAATCAATGCCCTGATGCTTTCAGCTACGCTTTTGATGAGAAAACGAGCACTTTTGCTTGTGAAAGCTCCGGGGCTTCTAATTCCAGCTACGTTGTTACCTTTTGCCCTTAAAATAGATAACTCTCAAAATTGTACACATTTTTTTTAAATTACTGACTGGATTCAGTATTTATGTGGTTCTAATATGTATGTATACATACTTATATATGCCTTACGCCATAGTATATGTACAGCTAGGTAATTATTGGATATATACCGTATTGGATTATGTACTTATTTATAAAAATATCTGGCTCATAAATTACAAACATCAATCAATCTTGTCTGAATAAACTACCGCCGTGCATCCTGTTTTGTGGTTATAGGCAACGGCATTGTATGGTGAAAATTACATAAGAGCAGAAATAACATATACCTATGAGAATTGCTTAACCTTTTCAAAACGTAAAGGCATAGTTTGGCACACTTTGAAAATGTTAATTACTAGTTTTGACACTTTTTGAAAAAGTAAGTTTGTAGTTTTGACGCTTTTTGAAAAAATGTTCATTATTAGTTTTTTGACTTTTTTAAAATGTCAATTACATACTTACCATATTTGACCTTTTGAAAATGTTGATTTCTAGTTTATTGACTTTTTTTGAAAAGCTAATTTGTGGTTTAAACACTTTTTCTAAAACACTCTTTTCAGTGGTTTGCCCGTTCCGAATAGAT
This sequence comes from Dicyrtoma fusca, assembly GCA_034695205.1. NCBI lineage: Eukaryota > Metazoa > Arthropoda > Collembola > Symphypleona > Dicyrtomidae > Dicyrtoma > Dicyrtoma fusca. Next base: position 21,011 of record JAQFZC010001347.1, read on the forward strand.
TAATTTGCAAAATTCAGGAAACTTACAGGGAAATTCTTTATGTTTTGAAAACCATTGATATCGTGCTTTAAAATTTTTTAGAATGCTATTATTATGTTTTGTCCTGTTTTGAAACTCAATTTGTCATGCTTTACAACTTTTATACGCGTTAATGTCCCATCAGGATTTACTTTATACAAATATTATAATACATTTCCTCGTTTTGCCATTAAGAAAAGAAGCTTAATACCATATATTTTTGAAATGTTAGCTTTATGTTTTGCCTTGTTTAACAAAGTTTGAATGAAAGTTTGGCCTATTTGTATGGCCAAATTGTATAACGTCATATTCGTCATATATATGTTTCTAGTTAATATTTCATTAGCATATCAATACCAATGATTATTATGGCAAATCCTGCTGCAAATTAGTTTGTTCTGTATAAAATCTTCGTAGGTTAAAACCGCTGTCTGTGCAAATGTAATCAGTGAATGTTTTCATTTACATTGCAGTAATTGCAGTGTTCCAATATCTGTGCTTGATTGACTTCTGTCTACATTTGATTAGAAGAGAACCTTGAAGTGGACCTGCAACTTAATTGCCCATAAAAATTCATTTTAGAGTTATTATACTGTTTATCCGTCCATCAAGGCACCACACTTGACGAAAGTTGCAAGGCGTGAAAATAGAATTAAGCTCAATCTGAACTGGAATATATGCTATTAAAACTCGTTTTTATCTGAAAACGTCTGAGCTAAGAACCAGTTATCTACACACAAGAATGCAATCACTGAATGTACCTTGTTGCAGCATTTTTTCTGTTAAGTTACTCCTTCAGTTAATTACCTTTTTAATTTTTTATTTACTGGACAGCTTTATATTTCTGTTCAGTTTACTTCTACGGTCACTGGAAGCGAAACTATTTATGCAGTATTTATCCATTTCCCTAACAATCCACACGATTCCTAAATCGAGCTCAGTATATCTCCAGTAGCACTGAGCTATTTCTCTAAAATAGGTTTCATTACAAATACAAAGTTGCAACCAAATAAGAAGGAAATGATCTTAGCAACTGCAGTGGTAATACTTGGAATTCTACTGACAATTTTATATGGCAGGAATAGAAACTCTAGAGCACCACCAGGTAAGCATCTAATTACGTCCCTAAAGAGTAGCTATTTGTTAAATAAAATTCTATGTTTAATTAATGTTAAAAGTCAATAAAGAGAATGCTATCCTAACATTTGAAAGGTCCATGGGGTTTCCCGATCCTGGGTCATCTTCCTTTAATGGGGGATAATCCTGCAAAGAAACTAATGGAATGGAAAGCGACTTATGGGCCCATCATTTCTGTTCGATTTGGAAATTTTAAGTAAATTATGTTTTTATAAACAGTATACAATTATAATTGCGTAAATTAATTAGATACCTACTTAAATGATAGCTACGAATATGTATTTAATTTACGTGCGTAATTTTTTACGCGTAGTACTGTCGTTTTTAATGAAGCGAAAGTCATAAAAGAAGCTTTCAGTATTCCCTCTTTGAATGGAAGAAAATGCGTTAGTTACTTTGCCGAAGCCACAAATAAAAAAGGTATTTTAATCATAACAAAACACGTAACAGTTCTTACAAATCGCTATCGTATACAAAAAACATATTAGTGTGTCAGTTTTTACGTTTTAAAATATGTATGTATGCCTTGTTTTTAAAGGAATAGTATTTGCGGAAGGCCCTCCATGTTTTGAGCAACGACGATTTGTAATGAAAGCAATCAAGGACTTCAGCCCTGACTTAGAAAATACAATTCAAACTGAGATTTCAGAATTACTCAATTCGTTTAAGCTCAAGACTGGACAGCCCTTGAAAGTTCATCAAGCCTTTAATATTTCGGTGGTAAATGCCCTATGGCTTTGTTTAACTGGATCAAGATTCGATTTGGAAGACCCTAACTTGGCGAAATTAGCGGATATTTGCTCAGCGTATTTTAATAAAATCTACTTGCATTACTTTACTAAACTATTACAGATTATAAATAATGCTAAAAATGATTCTGTTTTGTTTTCATTTTTATTTTTATTTGTTACAGAATCTTAAGTGTACCAGCTGGATTCGAAATGCTTTCTTACTTCATTCCAATGCTTAGCAAATTGCTGCCAAATCTGTCGGGCTACAACGGTGGACTTCAGAGATATAAAGAACTCATTCATTTCATTGAGAAACACATTTCTCAGTTAGAAAAAAGCCGCATTAGGAATCAACCGAGAAACTTAGCGGATGCCTTCATGGACAAAGTTGATGAAACTTCGGATGAAAATTCGAGCTTCTTTCGTGCAAAAGGATTTCAACCTTTTACTTTCAGTGATTTATTTTTAGGAGGAATTGATACAACAGGCACTCTCTTAGAATGGACTCTGACTTACTTAGCCGTCTACCCAGAAGTTCAGAGGAAACTACAAAAGGAAATTTTTGAGGTTACCGGTAATACCAGACTGCCATGCTTAAACGATCGTTCCTCAATGCCGTTCACAGAAGGTAGTTATTGTTTTGAAACATTTTGAATTTTCAGGGTCTCAAATCTTCATTCACCAAGGAATCTAACTAAACAATTTTTGTGGTTTCTAATTTGCAGCGATTGGCTACGAAATCATTCGAAAAGCCCCTCTGAACGTATTTAATTTAGGAAAGGAGGCGTTGGACGATACTCCTTTCCACAGTTACACAATTCCTAAGGGAACAATGATATTTGCAAATTATTATGGAATTTGCAATGATCCTGCTGTTTGGGGAGATCCAGAGAATTTCAGACCAGAGCGATTCATTGATAGTAATGGGAAATTTCGAAAACCTGAAGAATTCTTACCATTTGGCTGGGGAAAGAGAAATTGTGTTGGGGAAAATATGGGGAAGGACCAGTCTTTTCTGTACATTGCAAGTTTATTTCAAAAGTTCAATGTGTCTTGTGTCCCTGGAAAAGAAATCAATTTGCAGGGCAAATTTGGATTTGTGATGCATCCGGATGCTGCAAATGAGGTGATTTTGACTGAACGGAGCTAATCCTTTTGAAGAGCTTCATTTTACTTACAACTTACTGTTTGATGTTTTGTAATGGAGTATTGTATAATTAAATGCCCCACAGGCATCTTAGATCCAATCAATCAACATCACTAATAGCAGGCTATCATAAAAATGAAACTAATAAACAGTCAGTTTTTAAGTTTGAGTACTCTTTGCCAGCCTTGAGTTTGAATAAATGTTATTTCAGTTATTTGTTTTTTTAATCGAAGCATTTGTTACTAAATATATTTCTGTAGCTCATAACCATAACCACATTACACATTGTATATTTGTATGTCGTCTAATTTTTAAATGCACTTTAACCCAAACATTTACAAGACACCTCATTCAGGCTATTTAAGAATCTCCACTCTTGAATTGCATTACAACCAACGAGTACGTTGCTATTGCACTCACGACCTAAAAAATCATTGGAAAATGTTTTAACTATTTAGGGCTCAATGACGGGTACGCTTGCCTACTGAAAAAGTAGTAATTAATACAATATTTGTTTTAACTATATACTCACGGTGCCCACAAAGGAGTAAGTAACAGTAAAGAATCCCAAGCCTTGAAACCCAATTTTACCCGCCAAAAGTTCATAGAAAATCAGAAGCATTCCCTGCGTCGTCTCATTACACATTCCTTCCATAATTGCGTCACCTCTTATGGGGGCTGCCTGGTAGCTTCTCTTCAAAGCAGCTCCAATGTTTTGGGCCTAAAATTTTAGTTTAAAGGACATTTAATCGTATTTTATGTTCGAACCATTCGCACTCAAGTCAAAAGTACATACCTACATTATTTCAGAAATTGTAATTAAAACCATTACCATGTGGTTAACGTGCGCTGCAGCAAATAACTGAATCCAAAACAACGAAAAACTTAAGGCGGTGGTTAGAAGTACCAAGCCCCCTTGGTGGTCTTCCTCAAAAAAATTCAGAACGTATACCGAGAAATGAATGGAGCCAGCAAGTACACCAGAGAAAATATTTGGGCTGAAAATATCGTTGAAACTCTCAATGATAGACGATATTTCATTAAACAGTCGAATGTCCTGAAGTTGAAAAAAGTATTGTTGAATTAAAGATTGACATTTACCTAAATTAATGAAAAACTGAATACTTATGCTACTCAGACTCAGATCGTGCATTTATTTAATTATTTTGCTTAAACCTTCAAAGCTCTTTCCGTATCTCTTTCCCTCGTTGATATCATTTTGTAGAAAGTACTAAAGATCCATGAAAATACAATTCCCCAAAGCAAATTCAACAAGTATCCAAGAACCCACGAAACATCATAGAGAAACGCTACTATGACAAAAGGTAAAGCAACTCCAGCGTTTAGAATTGCACCAGCTTGAGTGGCATTGTATTGTAAGCCCAAGTTAAACAGTAGATTCGCTTCCAAAACAGAAGTTGAGGCCAAATGTTCTAGAAAAAATGAGAAACCATGACCATGGCCCAGCCAGCTTCCGACCCGGAAACGATTTACACAAACAAAAGCAATCGCAATGGAGACGTAAAGGGAAACCAATGCCCATCCCAGTGCTTTAGCCTACAATTTTTATAAAAAAACATGACAAATTCGCTCGTCACCATACAAATAATAGCAGAATAAACAGTTTATTATTTTTAGATGCAGAATCGCAACCTTTTTGGGTTTCGGAATGGCGCATCCCATCCCAACCAATTTTGTCTCTAGTTGTTGAATCGATCTCAGAATCCTCTCGATTTTTCCGCATTGTACAAGTAGAGGTATTGAAGTGGCAAGGAAGAAAGCAAAGTATGTTACAATGATGACCGTAAATAGTGTTTTGACTTTTCCAACTGCTTCAATCCGAAATAGTTTCAACATACCCAGTATGTGCACCAGAACACATGCTTGAACAAGAAAACTTGAAGCCTTCGAAGGGCAAATTAGAAAATTGAAATAAATGAACCAGTTGTAAACTTTAAAATGAATAATTTATTTCTTTCACGATGTTGTTATTTTGATTGTTTAATTACATGTTGATTTCTTAATAAAACGAACCTTTCTAAAAAATGAATGTTTAACATGACGAAGTAGCCGGGTCTCATCTTTTCTGTCGTAAACGAAAGAATCTGGACAAGCATTGAGCCAATGTTCACACTTGAAACAGGGTAAAATCAGATTGCAAAAGGAGGATTCTTCATCACTGTAAGTATTATAGTCGATCGTAATTCTTACATTATCTTTTTTTCTGTTCTGAACTTCCCAAATTGGACTCCCTGTAGCCATGTTAAGTCACATTTAAGTGCCTTTTATTGAACCTTTTAAAGCGACGCGTGAGTTTCACAAACCCTAGTTGTCATTTAAGCAGAAGAAGGGGACATTTGTCATCATTCAACGAATTCTGACCAAAAACTTTTGAGTGCAATCGAAGGATAAAAAAAATGCATTAGTGTACAAAAGAATAAATTAATTCAAATATTTATTTTCAATTACATAAAAGTCATAATATGGCTCAGACACCGTGCAGTCTAATGAACTAATGACAATGCAATATTGACAGATGATTCAAGATGAAATTATTTGCTAACATGAAATATAAACATTAAGCCAGTGCTCAGAAGGCATTGCATTGAAAATGTTGTGTTAGTGACCAATTCTACTACCGACTTTACATAAAAAGACAAGTCTAGGTCGCACCCATTGCATTGGGTCATGAAGGACAATGATGAATAAGTAAATAATTTTTGTTTGTCAACTGTATAATACATAATATAGCTACTCGTGGTATGGTACTTTGACCTTTATAACCTGGAAGCAAAATATAGTAGGAATGCGCCAAGAGCACTGCCAATACGCAGTCAATGCCTGAAGTAAATAAAATAAAATAAAATAACCTTCCCCTGCTTAATGTACTGTGGAAGAGAAAAAAGCTTTGGGCTCTAGGAAAACTGCCCTCTTCTGTATTGTTATTTTAGTACTTTATTTAAAGAACAACAATTTTTAATAGTAATGGTAATGCCTATCGTATAGACAAATTTTTAATTGGAATAGTAGGTCAAATGGCAAAACAAATTGAAAGGTAAAAATAAAGAGCATAATCTACTTCTAAAAAGCACATGCTAGTCGTTAATCGATCATAATGTAGATCAAAAATTGTTTATTGGGAGAAAGCGTAATTTGGCCTAAATAAAAGCATAATTAATTTACACCCAAAAAGTATAATGTTGATTACCCTAAATGTAAGCAATTAAGGTAACTTTGATGGTCAAAATAGCCCAAATCCGCATGAGGTAATAGTTGCACGCTCCTTAGCTCCATAAAATTATTCTTTAACAATGTATTGGTTATCAGTATTTTTATTACTTATTATTTATTACTAAGTGTAGGTGCACCTAGTGGACATAAGTCTGTACGATGTGGGTCCATGGCACTTCCAACTTATTTATCTTACCTAGCAATGGCAGCAGATATGCGTAACATACCATTAAATGATAAGTTACTTTATTAGCTTCACCATTAGCGTCAGTTCTGTACAACCGCACAGCTGTATTTAGTAAAATAAATCACAATATAAAAAATTACCAAAAAAATTAGGGACAAAAGTCTGGCTGATTTTGAATTCAAAGTAAGAAAATATGAATTTAACAGCCAGTGTGACCGCCCTTGGGGGCCAGGAGCTCCTACAACCTCTTCTACGCCGAATTAACAAAGGCTGTAAATGCGGGGCTAATCCTTACCAATTCTTGATTGAAAGTCACAGGTCACTGGTTGATAGTTTTTGGAGGGCCCTTCCTTCTCCAAAATATATTTCCCAGCTCCCTCTCAGAGAATTTCGATCGGATTCATATCCGATGGCTTTTCTGGTCATAGTTACGCTTTAATCCAGCTAGTGGAAGACCATTTCGTCACAATCCTAGTCACAAACTTCGTGGCATTACCCAGTTCAAAGGTGAACCGAGAGTTCGAGGCAAAAAGTTCGGCCCGACTGTCGGCAATTATCTTTGAGAAAATTAAAGTACATTCGTTTAGTTACTACTGCAGATATATGAGCAAGATTCCCCATACTTTGAACCATCACACCACCTACAAATAAAAAAAATATTGACTTGCGCATCCAATATGACGAGGCTGCACTATTCGGGTACTGATTTGGATTGTAGCCCCCATCAGTGGAGTCGCGGCATGTGGTCGAGTAATTCATGGCGTAATCAAAATTTATCGTTTCATGGCTTTCCCATCCTTCGCTACATCCTTCAGACTCCTCTCGCTTCAAACCGACAAAATCCGACCACATGCCGCGCTTCTACTGATGAGGGTCACAATTCGTTCGTGAGTTTCAATAGGGTTGTGTAGCTACAGCTGAATTTTCTGCAGACGCATTGTTGTTTTACGATGCAATCAACACAAAGTAAAACAATTTGTGAGAAATTTTCAAATCTGAGTTTACATATCTTAATTGGATTGTATTATACAGATCAGAAAATTGGATTATTGGAAGTACTACTAGAAGCTAGAATAAGTGGGTGTGCATGACTATAATCTCTGCAAGTTGCGTGAAGAATTGACTCAGAAAACAAATGGATTGTAACAAACGTGAATTATGGAATTGTTGTCAGTTCCTTTATCTATTATTCTACACTCTTTTATGTATTTGTTTGCCTTATGCTATGGACTCAATGGATGGGGAAGGGAGCATGTATTGTACACGTTCGTACTTGAATGTGAGATTACTGAGTACTGATTCATATCACAACGTACCCAAATAATGCAGGTCATTGCAGGTACTTGTTATGCACTATACTTAAAGTCAGCCAGATAAGGAAAATAGACTACATCAATGGTGTCTCACATACCAAAAGATAGAAGAAAGCTACTGAAAGTAGTCATATTTTGTATACCCTTTTTGTCAGTAGCCCCACTCCCGCATAGTATCTATCTTTTAATAAGCAGTCGACTTTAGGTATAGGCATGAGCATTAGTTATCGTCATATTCAAATGATCAACACTGGCACTGCTGATTCAGCAGATCAGATCAGATTTCATCTGTCGGATGCGCAGAAACAGGCTCGACACATGGTCATTCGTTCTTGAGTCTTAGGAGAGTTTTGCATCTGAAGCTGAATTTTGTGCAGAAAAATTGTTCTTTACAATGGAATCAACATACAAAAGTAGTAAAACAATTTGCAAATCATTTATTTTTACTTTTATTCCTGCTCCTGGGATACCTACATAAGTACACTGCAGCAAATCACCACGTCATAACCGCATCATACCAAAAGTGAGTCCATTTTTAATAGTTGTAACTGCACCATTTTGTTGCATTTGAATGCATCATATTGATGAGGAAAAGATGAAGTCTAGATGAGTTTCTTAATAAGATAGGGAATTAACATGGGCAAAAAGATGACCTCATCGTAACTTCATCAAGAACTCATCATAGTACTGCGTTTATAACTATTAAAAATGGACTAAATTCTTTGAAAAATGATGCGGTTATGATAGTATTTAGTAGAATGTACTTAATCGACTGTCAAGGATTCTCTGAATGATTCGGCAAATAGTGGAACAAATTAAAATCGGTCTCCAGCTGTTTATGTCTACCTTTTCACTACCTATTTTTGGTATTAGTACAGTTTGAGCGTTTCGAAATAAGGATGGCACAATGTTCCATTTGTTCATTAGCGATGAATACAATCACCGGCGCACAGTGTACTGTTTTAATTATACGAATAGATACTCCGTTATTTCCGCTTGCAGAGCTATTATTCATTCCTTTAATAGAGTCCGTGACCTCGCTTGCTGTAATTGCAATGCCATAATCCAGGTTTAACACTTTGTGGGACTCTTTTGAAATTTATGGTCCATAATCTTGTAGAAGTTTTTCGTTTTGGGCTACCTACCGTGAGTTGTAATTTTCTTCCAAATCGCTGAGTACAATTGTACAGGGTACAGATGGAAATGAAGCTTGCATTAGCATTCGCACTGCCTGTTTCCTTAAATAGTAGAAGAGATGCTGCAGAAGTTTATAATTTTACTTAGCTTTGCGACAGTTTATATCTCGCTTCGATGATTTTTTAAGGTTCTTCGTTTTCTTATAGCTACAGTCATTGCTACAATAGATTTTCGATATTTTTACAGCCTCAATGTATTTTACTTTTGGATGTTTGGGCACCGGTATTGTTTCTATTGGCAGTTTAGGGCAAATAGCAAAACTTTCAACCCAATTCGTCACTATCCGGCTTGTCTTGTGATGTTCTCATTCTTGACAGGACTTTGTTAATGCCCCCCCCCCCTCCACTTTTGAATTAAGTCCAGCTAGAGCTGGATCATCTTTAGGACATTCGTCTTTTACTGCACTGACATCAGCAGGTGGCTAGAAGGAATTTATGATTTGTTATCGAGATTGATTTGGATGGGATTTACTTATACGAATCTTAATCCCCTGTTTACCCCTGAATATACCGTCACAATATTGGCATTTGGTACTAACCTGTTCAGTTTTGGTTTTTATTGACATCTTGAGTTATTTGTTTAATTTTGAGTTAACTGTAAGGTTTGCTGAGCGTACACATTTAAAGCGACGGAATTACCAGGCATACATTTTAAAGATTCTGATAGATCCTGTTTTACATGCGCTTACCTTGAAATTATTATGTTGCACATCACGTTTAAGCGTAAGTTACCGGCTGCAATTTCGTTTGAAAAGTCAGCTTTTGTGAAAAAACAACCGTGCTAAGAAGTGGGGCGAAGCCCCACATAAATTTTATCGAGCAATACACCATTTTAGCGGACATGGAAAGTAGAATAGAGATTTAAACTTCGTTTTTTAGTACGGTTTTCCACTTTTGAAATACCTATTTTCATAAATGTAAAACATTATCAAATGTTTGAGGCTCCTATTCGTAACTTTATTAACTAACTGTTAAATTGGAATAAATAAAAACTCATGATACAATAATTATTAACAACAACTATCGATACAGTAATATTATTGAATTTTTCTTCACAGTAATTATTGACATTTTTTTGTTTGACTATAGAGACTCTGTTACAGAAAAACTATGTCAATGCATTAGTCTAAGTGCATGGTAGTCACAGCCGTAGGTCGCAACGTAGTTGATCACGAGGAGACCATCAAGACGAAGACCACTCTGGACTCTGGACCTGGACCAACCTGTCGGCCCAATAGCGAAGTCAATGCGGAAACACAAGTTTTTTGTGTGCAACTTCAATCATTTTAATTTTAAATTAAGTTTGTCTTTACTGTCTAATAATTTTGCACACATTGTCATAACATT